>JAVTVY010024354.1:0-64015 GCA_036873755.1 Hanleya hanleyi
TAAATTAAATATGGCCGCCAAAGTTTTCGACCAATCGGGTCCAGATTCAATAGGGTTCTGGGTCATGAGCATATGGATGTGCAGTGCAAGTTTGGCGTGCCTAGGGTAAGTCGTTCTAAAGATATCTTGGTAACGAGAAAGCTGTGATGGTTTCGCATAAATTAAAGATGGCCGCCAAAGTTTCCAACCAATCAGGTCCAGATTCAATAGGGTTCTGGGTCACGGGCATATAGATGTACACTGCAAGTTTGGTGTGCCTAGAGTAAGTCGTGCTAAAGATATCTTGGTAACGAGAAAGGTGTGACGGACAGACGGACGGACGGACGTACAAGACGACGACAATACCCTTCGGCCAAATTTTGACCGAGGGGTAAAAATGCGTTATGTGCAGCTTAACTCATCTGGTATTGTATACTGGATCCGGTGTATTATCCATATGGGTGATCACCCATCACCCTTTAATGGTGATCAGACCTGGCCATCACCTTATAATGTGATGAGTTAGAGCCATCGCCTTTAAATGGTGACGGCCATCAACTTTTTAGGGTGATGACTTTGCGTCATCACCCTTACAGGTGATGACCAAAATTTACAATCATTACTCATCACACTTCAGAGGTCATGACCATCATTTTTGAAGGTGATCATAGAAAAGGGGTGATGGCTCTTACTCATCACCTTTTCGGGGTGATAGTTATCACCTTTTTTCTGGCTGTGTCACAAATGGAACCGATGTTGAATATGGTCCAGCCCACAACAAACTTGAGCTGCATAGTTTTATTATGTATACTGAGTACAATGAATAGTATACCATAGATCACGTGATACAGATATTTGCTATTTCAAATATGAAGAGTTCCACTGTTTTCACCATCACGATACTTCAGTATTGGAAACAAATCATGCTACGCGTTTCGTGCCTCATCGGGTGATATGGGAGGAATTATAAAGGGATTAATTATCCGTGCAGTAGTGTGTACACTCAGACTCTTGTGCCACTGAGCCGGATCAGTTCTGGTTGCATTGATACAGCACCATGTGTGGTGTGCAGAATAATCAGTCGGGAAATCGCAGGATAACATTTCATTGTTGGGAGATTATCTGGAATAACATTCTCTCGTCGGCTGGCCGACAAAGTTACACGTACACAGAATTGATCTTGACAGATCATCCAGATTAAACACAGCCCAGATCTTTGATCGAAGGCAAACTCGCCATAGGGAATCGACCTCGGTCTGAAATATCATTCCACGGATATTGCATTATTCATTCAGCAAGTCTGATAAATGCGGGAAGAAAGTCGATATGGACATCAGGTATTCATCATACAATGCCGAGAGATGACAGCTACAGTTTTAGAAAGAGCAGACATTCACTATCGGAATCTTCCAGATCTTCCGCTTTTTCGAGTTATTGTGTAAAATATGTTTGGCCATTCATTTTCATTTTAGGTTTACAGACATTTTCGTGGATGGTAGAACTTTTTTCTTGGCGGAATTGCGGATAAGTAGGAGATCTTGGTAGGAAGAAATAAATTAAATTTCAAAGCGCATCTCTTGTATCCAGATCATCTGATCACCAAGCGCCAGTGACTATATAGTGTCGAGGGAGTATATTTATAGTGTCGAGGGAGTATAAATTAAAGATGGCCACCCATCCTTTCCACAACTCAGAGGAACTGACGTGGTTATACATTGCAGGTCTCTTGATACATCGATGCTGTATACCAAGTTTCGTATAAAACACTTGAATGGTATCAGAGATATATATCATTAAAGATTTTGCATAAATTAAAAATGGCCGCCAAGGTTTCCACCGAATCAGGGAAACTGGTTTGGTCATTCCTTTGAAGTTTCTTGATGCATCGATGATCTAGACCAAGTTTCACACTGAACAGTGAAATGGTACCTGAGATACACAAGATTAATGGTTTCGCATAAATTAAAAGTTTTCGACCAATCGGGTCCAGATTCAATAGGGTTCTGGGTCATGAGCATATGGATGTGCAGTGCAAGTTTGGCGTGCCTAGGGTAGGTCGTTCTAAAGATATCTTGGTAACGAGAAAGCTGTGATGGTTTCGCATAAATTAAAGATGGCCGCCAAAGTTTCCAACCAATCAGGTCCAGATTCAATAGGGTTCTGGGTCACGGGCATATAGATGTACACTGCAAGTTTGGTGTGCCTAGAGTAAGTCGTGCTAAAGATATCTTGGTAACGAGAAAGGTGTGACGGACAGACGGACGGACGGACGTACAAGACGACGACAATACCCTTCGGCCAAATTTTGACCGAGGGGTAAAAATGCGTTATGTGCAGCTTAACTCATCTGGTATTGTATACTGGATCCGGTGTATTATCCATATGGGTGATCACCCATCACCCTTTAATGGTGATCAGACCTGGCCATCACCTTATAATGTGATGAGTTAGAGCCATCGCCTTTAAATGGTGACGGCCATCAACTTTTTAGGGTGATGACTTTGCGTCAACACCCTTACAGGTGATGACCAAAATTTACAATCATTACTCATCACACTTCAGAGGTCATGACCATCATTTTTAAAGGTGATCATAGAAAAGGGGGGATGGCTCTTACTCATCACCTTTTCGGGGTGATTGTTATCACCTTTTTTCTGGCTGTGTCACAAATGGAACCGATGTTGAATATGGTCCAGCCCACAACAAACTTGAGCTGCATAGTTTTATTATATATACTGAGTACAATGAATAGTATACCATAGATCACGTGATACAGATATTTGCTATTTCAAATATGAAGAGTTCCACTGTTTTCACCATCATACGGAAGCATAGATAGGACATGGGTGAAAATTATTTTTTCGTCCAGAAATTATCTCCGACCCGGAGATAATTATCTCCGACCCGGAGATAATTATCTCCGACCCGGAGAAACATCTCCGACCCGGAGATAATTATCTCCGACCCGGAGAAACATCTCCGACCCGGAGATAATTATCTCCGACCCGGAGAAACATCTCCGACCCGGAGATAATTATCTCCGACCCGGAGAAACATCTCCGACCCGGAGATAATTATCTCCGACCCGGAGAAACATCTCCGACCCGGAGAAACATCTCCGACCCGGAGATAATTATCTCCGACCCGGAGAAACATCTCCGACCCGGAGATAATTATCTCCGACCCGGAGATAATTATCTCCGACCCGGAGATACATCTCCGACCCGGAGATAATTATCTCCGACCCCGAGATACATCTCCGACCCGGAGATAATTATCTCCGACCCCGAGATACATCTCCGACCCGGAGATAATTATCTCCGACCCCGAGATACATCTCCGACCCGGAGATAATTATCTCCGACCCCGAGATACATCTCCGACCCGGAGATAATTATCTCCGACCCCGAGATACATCTCCGACCCGGAGATACATCTCCGACCCGGAGATAATTATCTCCGACCCCGAGATACATCTCCGACCCGGAGATAATTGACCAATGGTGTGGCAGCAATCGTTACCGCCATTTTTATATGTGTGAGGTATGGAAAGTCACGTACGCTGGGTTATAACAAGTCTTCAATTTCTTAAAATAACAAACCAGCCGGTAACAAATCTTATGTGTGAATGATTTCATAACAAGTTTTTGTTCGAACATGTAGTGTATGTCGTCTTGAACGTTAGTAGTATACAAAGGGCATAAGTCCCTTCCTTGACCTTTGACCTCTGAGGTCAATAAGGTTCCATTTGCTTCCTATATAATTTATATTACGGAAGTGATGCATCATCTGATAGAGTGCACTCAGAGGTCAAAGAGGCTCAACATGCGCTTTATATGCGCAGGTGTTTTCTGCTCAAGTGTGACGTCATGTATGACATCACTTCCAGTGTGCGTGAATCGGACCAGAAAAGGTGCCTTGCACAACTAGACCCTAAGGGAAACCGGTTTACCAAATTTGAGAATGATCCATGCAGTACTTCCTGAGAAATGACAATAACAAAATTTCATGGAAAAATCCAAGATGGTCACCTGGTGGCCATATTGGATTTTCGAATCGGACCAGGTATCTTGCACAACTAGCCCCCATGGGGAACCTGTGTACCAAATTTGAGAAAGATCCATGAAGTAGTTCCTGAGAAATCGCGATAACAATGTTACATGGGGAAATCCAAGATGGCTGCCTGGCGGCCATATTGGATTTCCGAATCGGGCCAGAAAAGTTATCTTGCACAACTAGACCCCAAGGGGAACCTGTGTACCGAATTTGGGAAAGATCCATACAGTAGTTCCTGAGAAATCGCGATAACAATATTTCATGGGGAAATGCTCTTGATTAAGAATAAATATCATATCATTGTACAGCAATCCAGCCTCAAAGTACCCCGTTATTAATTCATCTCTTAACCCATCCATGTTCATTTTCCCATAACAATGGCGTCTTTGTGAGCTCGACTCTCATTGGTCAATTATCTCCGGGCCGCAGATGTTTCTCCGGGTCGGAGATGTTTCTCCGGGTCGGAGATAATTATCTCCGGGTCGGAGATGTTTCTCCGGGTCGGAGATAATTATCTCCGGGTCGGAGATAATTTCTTGGACGGAAAAATAATTTTCACCCATGTCCTATCTATGCTTCCGTACCATCACAATACTTCAGTATTGGAAACAAATCATGCTACGCGTTTCGTGCCTCATCGGGTGATATGGGAGGAATTATAAAGGGATTAATTATCCGTGCAGTAGTGTGTACACTCAGACTCTTGTGCCACTGAGCCGGATCAGTTCTGGTTGCATTGATACAGCACCATGTGTAGTGTGCAGAATAATCAGTCGGGAAATCGCAGGATAACATTTCATTGTTGGGAGATTATCTGGAATAAGATTCTCTCGTCGGCTGGCCGACAAAGTTACACGTACACAGAATTGATCTTGACAGATCATCCAGATTAAACACAGCCCAGATCTTTGATCGAAGGCAAACTCGCCATAGGGAATCGACCTCGGTCTGAAATATCATTCCACGGATATTGCATTATTCATTCAGCAAGTCTGATAAATGCGGGAAGAAAGTCGATATGGACATCAGGTATTCATCATACAATGCCGAGAGATGACAGCTACAGTTTTAGAAAGAGCAGACATTCACTATCGGAATCTTCCAGATCTTCCGCTTTTTCGAGTTATTGTGTAAAATATGTTTGGCCATTCATTTTTATTTTAGGTTTACAGACATCTTCGTGGATGGTAGAACTTTTTTCTTGGCGGAATTGCGGATAAGTAGGAGATCTTGGTAGGAAGAAATAAATTAAATTTCAAAGCGCATCTCTTGTATCCAGATCATCTGATCACCAAGCGCCAGTGACTATATAGTGTCGAGGGAGTATATTTTGTCATAAAGAAGCGCAAATACGTATGGTTATATCAGAGCATCCACCAATTGCTACCATGCAAGGATAGACAACGCGTTTATAAAGAAGTTATACGAGAAAATATGCACATGAACGATATCATGAAAAGTAATGCGCACGTGATTTATTATACTGGACAAATGTCTCGCCCAGGAAATCAATTTTTGACTATACATCAGAGTTAGGTGTAAACATAAATTGGATACCGAGTTTGCACGGATGTTCAGATAAATTACTTCTAAACATGACTATCGATTTAGTTATCAGAGCTACCTTGAAGCGTCAACATTCGGCGGGCGTTGATTTGAAATAGCAGACGTTATTTGTGACTACTTCATTTTTCGAAGAATAGGGCAATCTATTATTCTAATAAAAATCTCTGTAGATAAACGGTTTTGCTTTTAATACCCCTTAAAAAGCACAACCAAGTTTAAATTATTCATTTTATATACTGTCGCAAAATCAAATGGCGATATACTATGGCCCGTACGTCAGTATGATTGTATTTTAATAGTTCCAACGAGGAGCATGTTCGCATGCGGCATTATTTAACAACACGAGCCATTGGGTACTTTCAGAGTGCGGTGTAAATCGCCAAGGGGAAATATTAAGATATTTGAACCTACAATTTTTGATCAATTCTTAGTTAAAATGAAGGTTTCCGTTAACCCTCGGCCAGAGAGCTGAAACTCCCCACGGTAAATGCTTTGATCACCACAATTTGATTGGCTGCTCTGAAATGGTCACAACGACTTCACCTTTTCGTGTAGTGTTTTTTTTTAGCTGTGTTCAGTCAATGTTTTTAATTAAAGAAATATAGTAGAAATGTATGATTATGGCTAATCTACATCAAATAACTTAACCATGATGTACATCAAATAACTTAACCTTTTCCGCTTGTATATTTGTGCACAAATATGGACCAAAAAAAACTTTCTGATGTCCTCTCTCTGTATATGCCGTCTTCATGAATCAGGGACATGACTCACTGACACAGGTACCGACCATATTTGACTCAATATAATTTAGACAGATAAATTAATTTCCCACAAATGGAAAGGCTACACTTCTGACAAAAAGGACATTGCCATATAAGCCTAATTTATAATACTATAGTTTGAAGCACGTGGACCTAAGACACCTTGCTAATAACATTTAATAGTATGAGTTTACACTGTAGTTCCATAGCAATCAGAACATTTCGGGTGAGAGTGCAGTGCCACCGAAACTCTTCTGTGTGCGGAGGTCCATACTCAGAGGTTATGGTCGAGCCAGAATGCCAGTCAGATCTATGAAAATGTACGATCCTGTATCACTGATTTCAATTCTGTGGCAAAAATCTACTGGATTTGAACAAGAGTGCATTTCACTCCTCTTATTAACTTAATTTGGTGTACTAGTTTCATAAATATGCGAAACTGGAAACTTGTTCTTATCACTTCCTAGATAGTCTCGGCATTTGCCTACATTTCGCCATCCCTAAGTTGGCTTGCGAATTGTGTGTCGACATTAATGGGGAGCGATATCCGATACTTTATACCGTATACTGCTCGGTCTTCATCGGGCGGAGAACAGACTCGAGAAATCTGATAAATTACAGGCTTTTCATACTACTTCTGAATCATATATTGTCTGAGCTTAGATGTAAACATAAATTGGATACCGAGTTTGCACGAATGTTCCGATAAATTACTTCTAAACATGACGATCGATTTAGTTATCAGAGCTATACCTTATAGTGTGTCAAAATCCTGTTACATATATAGCTAATTTACGGAACTTGGCCTAGGACAGTAGACGTTATGTATGTCTACTGCATTTATATAAATAAAATAGCGCAATCTAATATTATAGAAATCAGGGGTTTTTTCGGTAGAGAAACGGTTTTTGCATTTCATCCCACTGAAAACAGCTCAATCAAGTTGTAATTATCTATTTGATATACCGTAACAAAATGAAATGGCGAAATACTATGGTCCATTCGTCAATATGATTATATTTAAATGTTTCAACGAGAGGCATTTCCGTATTATATAACAGCACGAGAAATTGAGGACTTTCAGAGTGCGGTGTAAATCTGCATGAACACTGCTAGAAGCGGAAGCAATACATAGACATACGTAATCAAAACGATATTAAGATATTTAAACCTACCATTCCTGATCGATTCTTAGTCAAGATGAGTGTCAGAATTTATTTTGTCATTTAGAAAGTGATCGTACAAACAGTATTTTCGTTGTATTGAGATTACATTATCTTAGTATAAGATGGATACTAGTGCTGGAAATTGAGTCCCGTGCGGGATTCGAACCAGCGATCGCCAGAATAATACTGTTTAAAATGAACTTTTCCGTTACCCCTCGGCTAGAGAATTGATTCTCCCAAAGTAAATATTTTGGTTAATACAATTTGATTGGCTGCGCCGGTGACGTCACAACGAATTTTCCTATGCAAATTTCTGAGATCCCCTCTTCGTCATTCTCCCAACGTCAGAGTTTGTAACCTCCAAACCGTCGGTAAACAGACTCTGACTTCACCCCTATATAAATGCCTGGCGCGCAGCCGCATTGCGTCTTTTCCGTTAAGCCAATGAGAGAGCGTGTTATATATTCCGGCTGACTACGTCATCACAGCTGATCACCGCGTGGAGATAGGCGGTCATATTGTAAACAACATTTGACAGGCGAGCATTCTGATTCACGCTGAGAGCTGTTGTAAGCATAAAGAGAAAATGACTCTGGAAAATGGATCAAGCATGTGCTAGATGTGACCAGGCAATCAACAAGCGTGCGTCTTTCAGAAAATTATATTATGGCCATGTGTATCGAATGATATCTGTGTTTCACGTCGCCGATCTTTTGAACTCAGTGAGGGAGAGTAATTTACCTGTTTATAAACTTACCATCGAATCACCGCATGAGCCTCGTCAGCGACAATAGCCGCCGTGGTTTTCTCGTGTTTAATTAGCAAATCAGGGTTCTCTTCCTGGTCTAAAGGTAATTCGAGTCTTGAGAATACAAATGAATAATGTCTCTCCTGTAGTTTCTCTCTGTGGCAATCGTCAGGACCAAGATATGTGGCAGTAAATCCCAGGGCTCGGAGTACATTTACTTGCTCGTTCATGATGGAAGTTAACAGACAGATCACAAATACCAGTCCGGTTTTTCAAACAGCCCTTTGTAACATAAAGATTTGCCGATGTTCGTTCTCGTCGATATACAACGCCTTTGTTGATTGGCTCGCCGAAGTTTCGCTGAGCTTTTCGGAAATCATCGGCCCCATTCGGTAATCTCAACAAGTTCGCTTCATTTAGTAACGGAGGCTGTCGATTGGGCGAGAGCCATGCGCAGAACAGCTGCGCGCCGCAATTAGCCCCACTTTGACATCAGAGGGTATATATGACAAATAGAGGATATACAATCTGATGCTATGAGAATGCTCTTCGTGTGCCTTCTTCATGGACCAGGGACATACAGGTACCAACCCTGCTTGGCTCAATATAATTTAGAAAGATCACATGACTACACTTCTGGCTAAAAGGGCGTTGCCAGAAGTCTAAGTTTTAATACTATACTCGGAAGCGTGGATCTAAGACATTTTCCTGATAAAATTTAATATAGTACGAGTTTACAATGTGGTTCTTTTAGTAATCAGCATATTTCGGGTTACAGTGAGGTGCCAAAGAAATTGGAGCTCTTCTGTGTGGGGAGATCCATACACAGCAAGCACACGTGTTGGTGACAATAACTTTATCAGTCTTCCTACACAACCACTCCTCTTAACAATAAAGGTGACTCGACAGGATCCCATGAAATACTATATTGCATAAATATTACAATGCGCCGCCTGTTGAGCGATCGATGTGATGACAGGTTGTGGCACATTATTATTGCAATAAAAATTAGGGTGATTCCAGGACGTCGTGAAAGGCCTGCTTCGGCAAATTTTAAATTTGCCCTAACGGAAATATCGATTTAAGCTCATAAAATCGATCAATTTTGTCTGATCGCAGTATCAGATTCTAGGCTTGCTTTGGTCTTAATGTCAAAGCATCGAGTGTGTGAGAGAGTGAATAGAATTTAACATCGCTGTCAATAATATTTCAGTCATATTGCGACGAACCAACAAGGGACCACCCAGCCAAATTGCACGCCTGCTGTTTCAAAGAAGTAAATCTTTGAATCAACATGGAACCTGACACCCGCCATACACCCTAAAATAGACCGAAGACAGCACACATGACACATACAGGACACTAGCTTACATAGGTGCAATAAAGTGCAATTACAGTGCTAGACACGACATTATCAAGTTCCTATTGCTTCTCAGCAAAATGCATTGAAGCAACAGGAACCTGTGCCCACAGGGCACTCATCAACCACCCGAAACATCGAATAATTGTGAAGGTTGTACGCATGCCAATTGTGGGATATTCTACTGTCATCAGAGTGTTAACTTTACAACGAAAGTAGGAGATAGCTCTAATAATGGGCAGATGGATGCATGGTGATAAGTAGAATAGAACGTCAAAAGGCAAATTCTGAAACCTCGTATTTGCAACAACCAACACAGGGTGTCTAGATGCCAGGTCGATGCTTCATGTAAGAGAGCATGAGAGTTGTCTTGGTTACTGTAAAGGGTGAACTCTCGTGACTGTCTGAATTCCACCGTGACGAAATTCATGCTTTGGAAGGTATTTTAAAACTTTGAAGCGCTCGTTATTGAGAATATATCTTGTGTAAGCTCTCTACGGCTTATCACTAAGTTATTTCTGTCGAGTTTCAAAGTTAAATACTCTGTGAATTCTTTCTTATATAATCTCTGAAAATGTCTGTGAGGGAATAATCACAGAAAAAGTCCACGGCAGACTAGTGATGCTTGTCTAAACTTTGCCGATATATGCTATCTCATACTTACAGTATACAATTGGAGCGATATGCAAGAGGTGGGGAAAATTGAAGACGTCGGGCGACTAAAAAGCAACCATATGACTCCACAGGAAAGCATCCATCGGCACATATAACGTTGGCATTAGAACCAAGAATGCGGTGTATTATCGGACGTAGACTTAGTATCTCAGCCGCGCTTTTATTGTAGCTGTTCCTGTCGAGACTAGATACGCTTGCTCGGGAACCGTGATGACAGATCAGCTCAAACAACTCGTCTGGTGCTAATAGATGAGCATCGTGGACGTCTGATGGAGTAAATGCCTCATCAAGGGAAACCCGGTAAATGCAAGAATACCCAGAAAAACTAAGAATTTAAGAATACCCAAGGATGATAAAATTACGTTTTCTTAAGAAATGAGTTGAGTCAACATACGGGTTAAAACAATATCGTGACAGAATCAGCAGATTTCACGACTGTTCATTTTCAATCGTCTTGATAGAAGAGCATTAAGTAAACATTTCATCAAAAAGTTATTCCTATAACGAATTTATCAATTTTAATTGTAAAATGATGTCCGATCTGTTATTCTGTTTATACAATTCCTGTCAAATACACGTTTGCTACAGACTTTCCCGAGTTGATCAGGTTTGTAAATTATTGAAAAAAGCGCGCTTAAACTCGTTTTCCATGTAACTGACGTGTTCCCAGAGACTATATGAAGCGAGCAGAAAAAAACATGGTAATATGTGGTGAATTGTCTGCGAAAATGATCGGGTTTTAGCGAAGGGTGCTTCTCCAAGGGATTCATGTTAATATTCTATATCGAATGAACGCTTCCGGATATTGAATACAAAGAAAGGAATTTCCGGAATTTGAGTGTCCAAATTAAATTATGTCCCTGTCTGCTATTACATGTATTATGCAGCATCTGCTCAAAGAAGTTATATGAGGAAATAAGCACATGGGCGATATCACGAAAAATAATGCGGGGTTTATTATACTGCACAAATGTCTCGCCCAGTAAATCAATTTTTGACTGTACATCAGAGTTGGATGTAAACATATATTGGATACCGAGTTTGCACGGATGTTCAGATAAATTACTTCTAAACATAGCGATCGATTTAGTTATCAGAGCTACCTCAGTGCGTCAAAGTCCGGTTACATATACAGCTAATTTACGGAGCTTGACCTGGAACAGCAGACGTTATTTATGACTACTGTATTTTTCAAAGAATAGCGCAATCTAATATTCTAAAAATCAGTTTTCTCGGTAGATAAACGGCTTTGCTTTAAATTCGCCTTAAGGCAGTAGTTTTTTTTGAATGTTTTTTTTTAAATTTCAGTATTTTTTCTTCGGGTTAAGAGATGATCCATAAAAAATGGTTGGGTTACCATACTCGCTGAGAACGATAAAGCAGACAAATGCATGTATACCACATAAAAGGCATGACACTGAATACATATGGAATTTGAATTTTTTCTTGCTTAATGTTCAAGAAATCAGTCTTCCCAAGGTCAAATTTCCCCTATTTTGCTATATAATGCTAAACACATATAGTTCGTGTTGAATATGTAATAAAAACAGGGGGACACCTTACGTTCTTAGAAAATATTAGCAGTATAACAGATAAACTGAGCCTTTCCAGTCCTATTTCCGGGAGGGGTGCGGGCGGGGAATCGGGGTGGGAGTAGGACATATCATTTATTAAGTTTTCTGTTTGTTGAAATTGACTAAGAGTGAATTTTGGGGGATTTGAGAGGCATAATTTTCAACTTAGAGAGCACTTTGCACCTTCCAACCGTTTAATCTAAAATGAACCACCAGTAAATCGCTTGGGTGGGTTCTGTTGTGTCTTTTTTAATACTTATATCCCATTTTGAGATGTCTGGGTACTTTTATTAGGTAATTCAGCTTGTTTTGAATAATTCGACAAATCACCATGTTGTAGCACCATAAGAGCAGAAAAATGAACGTCATCTACTCCCCTATAAAAAGCCCAATCAAGTTTCCATTGTTCATTTGATGTACTGTAACAGAATCAATTTGCCATTTACTATGGCCCATTTAATATAGTATGGGTTTACACTGTAGTGCCATAGTAATCAGCGTATTCCGGATCACAGTGAGGTGCCCAAGACATTGGAACTCTTCTGTATGCGAAGGTCCATACATAGAGGTTATGGTACGGCCAGAATACCAGTCAGAGCTTTGAAAATGTACGATCTTGTATCACTGATTTCAGTTCTGCGGCAAAAATGTACTAGATTGGACCAGTGAGCATTTGTCTTCCTTTATAGGCTTAATTTGGTGTACTACTTTCATAATTATGGACACGGGGAAGTTTTTCATCACTTCCTAGGTAGTCAGGCTCGATTACAGATCACGTGGTACAGATATTTGCTCCTCGAAATATGGAAAGTTCCACTGCTTTCGCCATCTCGAAACTTCAGTATTGGAAACAAATCATACTAAGCGTTTCGTGTCTCATCGGGAGACATGGGAGGAATTATAAAGCGATTAATTATCAGTGCAGTAGTGTGCACTCAGACTCTTGTGCCACTGAGACGGATCAGTTTTGGTTGCATTGATACAGCACCATGTAGAAAGTGCAGAATAATCAGTCGGGAAATCGCACGATAACATTTTATTGTTGAGAGATTATCTAAAAGAAGATTCCCTCGTCGGTTGGCCGTCAAAGTTACACGTACACAGAATTGATCTTGACAGATCATCCACAAAAAGTAAAGCCTAGATCTTTGATCGAAGGCAAACCCGCAGTAGGGAATCGACCCAGGTCTAAAATGTCATACCACGGATATTGCATTATTCATTCAGCAAGTCTGATAAATGCGGGAGGAAAGTCGATATGGACATCAGGTTTTCATCATACAATGTCGAGAGATGGCGGCTACAGTTTTCGAAAGAGCAGATATTTACTATCGGAATCTTTCAGATCTTCCGCTTTTTTCGAGTTATTGTATAAAATATGCTCAGGCCGTTCATTTCTATTTTTTTTTTAGGTTTATAGACATTTCCGTGGAAGGCAGAATTTTTGTCTTGGTGATGGACCACCATATCTACCAATTGCCACCAAGACTAGACAATGCGTTTGTAAAGAAATTGTATGAGGAAAAAAACACACGGCGATATCACGCAAATTAATGCGTATTTTATTATACTGCACAAATGTCTTGTCCGATAAATCAATTTTTGACTGTACATCACAGTTGGGTGTAAACATAAATTGGATACAGAATTTGCAGGGATGTTCAGGTAAATTACTTCTAAACATGACGATCGATTTAGTTATCAGAGCTACCTTAGTGCGTCAAAATCCGGTTACATTTTTAGCTAACTTACGGAGCTTGGTCTGGAACAGCATACGTTATTTATGACTACTGTATTTTTCAAAGAATAACGCAATCTAATATTCTAAAATCAGTTTTCTCGGTAGATAAACGACTTTGCTTCAAATTCGCCTGAAGGCAGTAGAGGACGTCCATTTGTAGAGTTTGAATGGTTTTTTTTAAATTTCAGTATTTTTTCTTCGGGTTAAGAGATGATCCATAAAACAAATGGTTGGGTTACCATACTCGTTAAGAAAGATAATTCAGCCAAATGTATGTATACGACTTAAAAGCCATAACGCTGAATACATCGGAAAATTTGAATTTTTGTTGCTTGATTCTCAATAAATCAATCTTCCCAAGGTCAAATTTCCTCTATTTTGCTATATAATACTAAACACATATAGTTCTTGTTGAATATGTAATAAAAACAGGGGGACATATGTCCCTAGAAAATATTAGCAGTATAAAAGATAAACTGAGCCTTTCCAGCCCTCTTTCCAGGAGGGTGTTAGGGCGGGGAATCGGGGTGGGAGTAGGACATATAATTTATTAGCCATTTGCAAGTTTCCTTTTTGTTGAAATTGACTAAGAATGAATATTGGGGATTTCAGAGGCATAATTTTCAACCTAGAGAGCACTTTGCACCTTTCAACCGTTGAATCTAAAATGCCAACATTTTAGTCAGTCCTATCACACTACTGAACCACCAGCAAAACGCTTGGATGGGTTCTGTTGTGTCTTTTTTTTGTATTTATATCCCATTTCGAGATGTCTGTGTACTTTTGTTAGGAAAGACAGCTTGTTTTGAATAATTCGACATATCACCATATTGTAGCCCCAAAAGAGCAGAAAAATGAACGTCATCTACTCCCTTAAAAAAGCTCAATCAAGTTTCCATAGTTCATTTAATGTACTGTAACAGAATCAATTTGCCATATATTATGGCCCATTTAATATAGTATGGGTTCACACTGTAGTGCCATAGTAATTGGAACTCTTTTGTGTGCGGAGATCCATACACAGAGGTTATGGTAGGGCCAGAATGCCAGTCAGAGCTATGAAAATGTACGATCTTGTATTACTGATTTCAATTCTGTGGCATAAATGTACTAGATTTGGACGAGTGTGCATTTTTCTTCCTTTTTATAAGTTTTATAATTTGGTGTACTACTTTCATAATTATGCAGATGAGGAAGTTTTTTCATCATTTCCTAGGCAGTCTGGCCTGAACATAGATCACGTGATACAGTTAGATGGGGGAGGAAAGTCGATATGGACACCAGGTATTCATCATACAATGCCGAGAGATGGCAGGTACGGTTTTAGAAAGGGCAGACATTTACTATCGGAATCTTCCAGATCGCCCGATTTTCAAGTTATTGTGCAAAATATGCTTAGGCCGTGAATTTTTATTTTAGGTTTACAGACATTTCCGCGGATGACAGAACTTTTTTTCTTAGCGATATTCCAGATATATAAATATGATATGTAGGTAGAAGGAAAGAAATTACATTTCACAACTCTTGTCTTGTATCCAGATCATCTGATCACCATGTCTACGTAGTGTATTTTGCCGTAAAGAAGCGCAAACACGTAGGGTTAGATCAGAATATCCACCAACTGCCACAAGGCTAGACAATGCGTTTATAAAAAAGTTATATGAGGAAATAAGCACATGGGCGATATCACAAAAACTAATGCATGGTTTATTATACTGCCCAGTAAATCAATTTTTGACTATACATCAGAGTTAGGTGTAAACATAAATTGGATACCGAGTTTACACGGATGTTTAGATAAATTACTTCTAAACACGACTATCGATTTAGCTATCAGAGCTACCTTAGTGCGTCAAAATCCGGTTACATATTTAGCTAATTTACGGAGCTTTGCCTGGAATAGCAGATGTTATAATCTATTATTCTATAGAAATCAGTTTTCCCGGTAGAAAAACGGTTTTGGTTTTAATTCCCCTTACAAAAAGCTCAACCAAGTTTCAATTATTCATTTGATATACTGTAACAAAATGAACTGGCGATATACTATGGCCCATTCGTCAATATGATTATATTTAATAGTTTCAAAGAGGGGCATGTTCGTATTATTTAACAGCACGAGCTATTGAGGACTTTCAGATTGCGGTGTAAATCTGCATGCACACTACGCGAAGGGGAAGCAATACATAGACACACGTGAGCAAAACAATATTAAGATATTTAACCCTATACCATTCCTGATCGATTCTTAGTAAAAATGAACGTTAGAAGTTATTTTTTCATTTAGAAAGTGATCGTATACACAGTATTTTCGTTATTTTGAGATTACACTATCTTAGTATTGCACAGATACTAGTACTGAAAACTGATCCGAGTTCCGTGCGGGAAACGAACCAGCGACCACCAGATTAATACTGTTTAAAATGAACGTTTCCGTTACCCCTCGGCCAGAGAGCTGAAACTCCCACAGTAAATATTTTGGTCAACAAAATTTGATTGGCGGCCGTGATGACGTCACAACGATTTATCCTATGCAACTTTCTGATATCGCCCCTTTGTGTGCCTTCTTCATGAATCAGGGACATACCGGTACCAACCCTGTTTGGCTCAATATAATTTAGAAAGATCACTTGGATACACTTCTGGCAAAAAGGGCGTTGTCATAAGCCTACGTTATAATACTGTACTCGGAAGCGTGGACCTAAGACATTTTCCTAATAACATTAAATATAGTATGAGTTTACGCTGTAGTTTCATAGCAATCAGCATATTTCGGGTTACAGTGAGGTGCCGAAGAAATTGGAACTCTTCTGTGTGCGAAGGTCCATACACTGAGGTTATGGTAGAGCCAGAATGCCAGTCAGAGCTATGAAAATGTACGATCCTGTATTACTGATTTCAATTCTGTGGCAAAAATGTACTAGATTTGGACGAGTGTGCATTTTTCTTCCTTTATAAACATAATTTGGTGTACTACTTTCATACTTATGGAGAATGAGAAAGTTTTTTCATCACTTCCTAGGCAGTCTGGTTCGACCACAGATCACGTGGTACAGAAATTTGTCACTTCGCATATGGAGAGTTCCACTGTTTTCGCCATCTGAATACTTCAATATTGCAACAAATCATGTTAAGCGTTCTGTGCCTCATCGGGTGACATAGGAGGAATTATAAAGCGATTAATTATCCGTGCAGTAGTGTGCACTCCAGAGTATTGTGCCAATGAGACGGATTGTCGCTAGTGGTAATTTCAGTTCTTGATGCAATCATATATCAGCACCATGTAGAGTGTGCAGAATAATCAGTCGGGAAATCGCACAATAACATTTTATTGTTGGGAGATTATCTAAAAGAAGAATCTTCCGTCGGTTGGCCGTCCAAGTTACACGTACACAGAATTGATCTTGACAGATCATCCAGATAAAATACAGCCCAGATCTTTGATCGAAGGCAAAACTACCATAGGGAATCGACCCAGGTCTAAAATGTCATTCCACGGATATTGCATTATTCATTCAGCAAGTCTGATAAATGCGAGAGGAAAGTCGATATGGACATCAGGTATTCATCATACAATGTCGAGAGATGGCGGCTACAGTTTTAGAAAGAGCAGACATTCACTATCGAAATCTTCCAGATCTTCCGCTTTTTTTTCGAGTTACTGTATAAAATCTGCTTAGGCCGCTCATTTTTATTTTAGGTTTACAGACATTTCAGTGGATGGCAGAAATTTCGGATGAATATAAGATCTAGGTAGAAGGAAATAAATTCTATTTCACAACACATCTCTAGTATCCAGACAATCTGATCACCATGCGCCAGTAAGTAATACACAGTCAGGGAAAAGGTGATAACTATCACCCCGAATAGGTGATGAGTTAGAGACATCACCTTCTTTATGATCACCTGATGGTCATCGCCTCTGAAGAGTGATGAGAAATAATTACAAACTTAGGTCATCACCTATTAAGGGTGATGAGGCAAAATCATCACCCTTAAAAGATGATGGCTCTAACTCATCACCTTTTAAAGGTGATGGCTAGGTCTGATCACCATTAAAGGGTGATGGGCCATCACTTTATTTCCGGCTGTTATTTTGGCGTAAATCGCAAATAAGTTTATTCCAAAATATCCAAAGAATGCCACCAAGGTTATAAAATGCGTTATGTGCAGCTTTACGCATCTGGTATTGTATACTGGATCCGGTGTATTATCCATATGGGTGATCACCCATCACCCTTTAATGGTGACCAGACCTGGCCATCACCTTATAATGTGATGAGTTAGAGCCATCGCCTTTAAATGGTGACGGCCATCAACTTTTTAGGGTGATGACTTTGCCAAAATTTACAATCATTACTCATCACACTTCAGAGGTGATGACCATCATTTTTAAAGGTGATCATAGAAAAGGGGGGATGGCTCTAACTCATCACCTTTTCGGGGTGATAGTCATCACCTTTTTTCTGGCTGTGTCACAAATGGAACCGATGTTGCATATGGTCCAGCCCACAACAAACTTGAGCTGCATAGTTTTATTATATACTGAGTACAATGAATAGTATACCATAGATCACGTGATACAGATATTTGCCACTTCAAATACGGAGAGTTCCACTGTCTCCACCATCTCAATACTTCAATATTCTAAACAAATCGTACTAAGCGTTTCGTGTCTCATCGGGTGACATGGCAGGAATTACAAATCGATTAATTATCATTGCAGTAGTGGGTGCACTCCAGAGTCTTGTGCCACTGAGACGGATTGTCGTTCATGGTAATATCAGTTTTTGGTACATTCATACAGCACCATGTAGAGTGTGCAGAATAATCAGTCGGGAAATCGCACGATGACATTTTATTGTTGGGAGATTAATATCTGAAAGAAGATTCCCTCGTCGGCTGACTGTCAAAGTTACACGTACACAGAATTGATCTTGACAGATCATCCAGATAAAATACAACCCAGATCTTTGATCGAAGGCAAAACCACCATTAGGGAATCGACCCCGGTCTAAAATGTCATACCACGGATATTGCATTATTCATTCAGCAAGTCTGATAAATGCGCGAGGAAAGTCGATATGGACACCAGGTATTCATCATACAATGCCGAGAGATGACAGCTACAGTTTTTAGAAAGAGCAGACATCTGCTATCTGAATTTTCCACATCTCCGATTTTCAAGTTATTGTATAAAATATGCTTAGGCCGTTCATTTTATTTTTTAGGTTTACTGGTATTCCCGTAGAAGGCAGAATTGCTGTCTTAGCGATGTTCCAGATAAGTATGAGATTTAGGTAGAAGAAAAGAAATTACATTTCGCAACACATCTCTTGTATCCCGACCCTGTGATCATGAAACGCCAGTAGCTAATGTCTACGAAGTATTTTGTCTAAAAGCGTAAATAACTTTATTGCAAAATATTCAATGATTGCTATCAAGGTTATGAAATGCATTATGTGCAGTTTCGAGCGTCTGGTATTGTACACTGGATCCGGTGCATTTAGGCTGTTATCACAACCGATGTCCACAATAAAGCATCTTCACATTCCAGGTTTTCCTGGACATTTTTGGTGATTCGAATGAGTTCTTAATTGAGTCATTGCCTCTGTTATACAATCTCGTACATGCCATCTCCGCAGTTGTTTTGATTTAGCATATCGATATCCCAAGCCTCCGGGTTTTTCTTTGACTCTCCATTTCCTTTTCAGCCTGACCTCAAAGTAGTTACACCAGCGAGGAAATTCAAACCGGTCACATCTCAAACCGCGCAACGGATTGGCGTAATGAGCTACCTGAGCGCATCCACTGATTGCTTTGATTTAGAGGAAACCCCTTGATCTATTTGTATCCAGAACTACTGTGGGTAACTTAACCAAGCCAGCGTATCGATCCTAACAGATCGATCGATACACTGGTTCGCGAGGATGACAATAAACTTGAGCTGCATAGTTTTATTACATGTATATACTGGGTACAGTGAATATTATCAGTTGAATAAAAGCGATATTTGTACCGCAGTGAATAAAATATCACCACCAACATGACAGAAGATGTCACACGCAGTGAAGATTTAGATACTAGCGCACGAATACATGTAAGTGGTCACAATGACCCAAACTACACCAGGTAAATGCGCATAAGAAAAACAAAGTAAATGTTTTGGAAGGATATGCATATTATGCATTATGATAACCAGATTATGGCAGGAAATAAGGCACAAATATGCATAACATAAGTAAAAAAATATTCGGAAAGGCGACACTGTACGTCTCGTCACGAACGCGTGCATTGGCATGGCATACCGGTCGCAGCCAGTGTGGTCAAATTAAAGTGTGGCATGATGTGCGCGGAAAATAAAAACACCTGCATCAGTCGATGGCTCTATCTTGGAGTTTTCTAACGAATATGTCGCATTAAAGTTGATGAGAAGACATTAAAAAAACTTAATTTAACGACAGTGGCACTTTTCGGTGAAGAAATGATATTTGGTATAGCGTACAGCCCGCCACTGAGCACAAATACATATGAAATGATTTTTTGAGAAGGAAAGAATAAATTGGTCGTCAGCCCTGGCGTCCAATTTATTCTTTCTCTCTCAAAAATCATTTCATCTTTTCAGTGAGTAGTCATTCAGAATCAGACAAAATCGCAAGGCTTATCCCTACAACACCGTCGAACTTCCAGACAGCAACAACCACCGACGGTAACGTTGATCAGGCTATATTTACAATTCATGATTTTGACTGCACCTGTCATTTTGCTGAATTAAAATTGACATAGGTCCACAAAAACGAAAACAAGGGCGAATGGCAGTTTATTTTGGAATGAGAATATGCTGTATTATCAAAAGTTCCGTGTGCCAAAAGGGTGTCACATCAGTCCTGCCTACAGAGAAGCGAATCAATTCTGGCACAACACACGATCAACTGTGGTTCTCTATTGAAGGGCGGAGGAAGCGGGGGGCGGGGCGTGGCGGGTGGACAGGAGTTTGTGAGAGAGAACAGGCCTACTAATATAAAATTAATAGGATCTGCCGCAAGCCATCGATATTTAATTAAGTGCATCCTCCAGTGCATCCAGGATATCTTGACGGTTTGAAGGTTTGCTGTATATGAAAAAGAGGCACAAAGGGGTCTGCCGTCTGAAAAGCAAGGGGCGCAAAGGGGTTTTCCGTATAAGAAAATTTAATATTTGTTTTTCAGAAGGAAGGATCCCTCATCCCCGCTTGGCCATGGGCCATTAATTGACTGAAAACAATTCCCAATTCAACTTTCGCTTGCGATTGTAGCACGTGCGATTTGTTTGCAGCAAAGTAGTCCGTGAGTGACGTCAGGGTGAAGACACCAAATGAGTGAGTTGGTTTAACATCACGTTCAGCAGTATTTCAGCCACGTAGCGACGATATAACTATGACTATAACTGGACATGTATGACTATCCACGTACAGTCATCATGTCCAGCAAATTGACTTCCCCCATGTGGCAGCGGAGTGAAAATTTCAATGTTTCAGTGTACCTTCAACCGGAAAACCCTACGAAATTTGAATTATGTTGATATTTTTTTTATATCCAGAATAAACTAGTATCACAAAAGTAAATAATAAAAAGTAAATCAACTGTTTCTTGGATGAGAAAATTTGAATTTTCACTCGTGGCTTCGCCACTTAAAATATCAATGTTCTCACTCTATTCGATGAATATTTATGTCAAGAAACAGTTGCTATCTATATATAACAAAATGGCCCTTCTTGTCACTTATCTTCTCTCTTTATCTACAACCCCGCCGCCCCCCCCTTCCCTACAATTTTAAACCGACCATGTCGTGTTTTGATTGAAATGGCCAAGTTGGGTGTACCTAAACCAATAATAGGGTATGTTTAACTGTTTATGTGTAAATGTTCCTACTTCCGCCTAGAAGTTAATAGAAAATGACGTTAAATTTGACACTGGCAGTCATGCATAGGTACATGTGTGCATTTGTTTTTCAGTGCCTCGTTTACTTATTTGGTGTCTCAAGTAAGAGTGGAAATTCATCACACTCAAGTTTGAGTGAAATTCACTCAAATTTCACTCAAGTTTTGAGTTGATAACTCACTCAAGTTGAGTGAAGTTGTTTCCACTCAAGTTGAACTCACTCAACTTGAGTGGAGTTCCCCCAACTTGAGTGGAATTTTTCACTCAAGTGCTCGTATGGGAGGAATTTCCACTCTTATTTTAGAGAGTAGTCGCGCGTATTCTGCAGATGAGTTTATAATTAGTCTCTGCTTTCATATTTATGTATGTCGACGATACATCACCACCAGTTATGATCGACCAGCTTGTGGTATAGACCAACACACACAGTAGCTTGCACATATTAGTATTCCGTTTTGCTCACAATATCGGTCAACTAATTCTCGCCTAAGTTGATCCAGTCACAGTAACACCCCAAACCACCAAGAGAAACGGCTCTTTTCGCTTCCACTGACAAACTCACTCTTGGGTTATGATATGAGGTAATGCGATTCGGCTATTAAAATTATATCGGGATTATCTACCCTGGGAGCAGAACTCCATCTGACGCCGCTCTTTGAGGTTGAACTTGTCCAAAGTCACTCAAAACAACATGACGAACGATGATCTGTCGGTTAACCTAGAAATTCTCCATCTCGAAAAGGATTTTTTTATGAGTCAAATATGGTTGCACAAGATCAAGCAGATCTTGTGCAACCATATTTGACAGAACAAATACCGGATGTATGTTCGACATGAATTGGCAAGTTTCAGACTTCCGACCGTCTTTATTTTGTGATAAATCAGACCAACCATCTGATATATATTTGCTGGGACAGAGGGTAGTCACATGATCTAGTCGGCAATCACATGACCTGGTGATATTCCAATATGGCGTTCATGCACAGTGACTTGAGTAGCAGGGGGTGTCTTCGTCGATGTTGTTTTTGTTGTGATTGTATATATAATTTTTTTTGCAAGTATATATTTATTTCCCACCTTTTCATACACCACAATGACAGTAGATGTCATAAAAATGCTTTATATACGCCCTAAATCGATCTACATACCCCTCCTCTACTAGATCTCCATCTCTAATAACAAGTGTGGTTACTTAATGTTAAAGCCGTATACCGACTTTCGCCACGAATCCCGGTACAGGGGGTAATTCGGGTGTCTGCAGACAACCAACAGTAAATGGATGAGCAGACGTGAACTATGGTGAAAACTAAACGGGCGTGGAGAATTCCATGAGGTAAGTTCTCCTGCATTCGAAGCTTTTCGGCCTCGATTTCAAAAGTCTTCGGAAGTCTTTTATCAGTTACTGGAAACCAGCCATATCGTGGAGAATGTATTGTGTACCGGGATTCGTGGCGAACTCTTTAACATAGAAGTAACCACACTTGTTATTAGAGATGGAGATCTAGTAGAGGAGGGGTATGTAGATCGATTTAGGGCGTATATAAAGCATTTTTATGACATCTACTGTCATTGTGGTGTATGAAAAGGTGGGAAATAAATATATTCTTGCAAAAAAAATTATATATATAATCACAACAACAACAACATCGACGAAGACACCCCCTGCTACTCAAGTCACTGTACGTTCATGGCATATCTTGCGTGTGACCTGGAATCTCTCGTCGTCGCTCGCCATTTTGAAGCCCTACTTGGTGAAATGTTTAGCTCTGTAAAACTTTCAAAATGATACGGAATTTGTAGGCATTCGTATTTTTCACATGCTGTAGGTGTTGTCTTTCTCTGATGAGTTGTTCAATACCCAGAAAACCGTATTTCGATGAGCAACATAACGTTGGATCAAGACCGCAGTGTATACGGTAAAGTATCGGATATCGCTCCACAGTAATGGGACATACGACTCGCAAGTCATCTTATGAATGGCGAAGTGTACGAAAATGCGTCGTTGCCTCTCCAGAGATGGTTATTAGCAAAAACGCGTTTCCGATGCAGGTTAAGTCGTGTTATCCAGCCGAGCCGTGTGTGCCTTGAAAATGAGGTCTCAGTCGATTTGAATTAGGGTTGGTGTAAACTCTTGATTTTCTCGTCTTTTAATCACATTCGCCCTTTTCCGCTGAGTACGGTAGTTGTCGATTTTCAATATTCTCAGGCGGTTATGAAAGGCAGAAAAACTCATTTTCCGATATCACAGGCCGCGGAATATGCAACTTGGCGAAATTGATCAAAACAAATATTGGAATAGCTACATCTGGAGAGAGGAATGTCTACAAAAACTCTCTTCGGGTAGATTTCAAATAAATTGGGTGGAATCGGTCGAAATTATCGCTTGAGATTTTCAATTCGGGAAGACGCGTCTTCGTCCTCAGAGATAGGCCCTAGTGGGCGGGGGGATTAGCTTATGACACATTTCATGCTATACGTAGCAATTCCTTGTATATCGCTGTGTATTTTTATATCCGGTATTGGATTATTTTACCGCTCTATATGCCGTCTTTCGTATCTCTGGAATGGCTCGTATCTTTTACATGTATTGTATGTTCGTATGTACTGCACACTCTTATGCGAGACGCAAATAATGTACTGATATTACTACTACTACTACTACTACTAGCTATAGATAATTTATTTAATTCTCACATTTTCCTATTCAGATAAAAATACATTAATAATACACCTGAGGTTGCCAGCATTCCAACTACTACAGGGTATTATCCTTGACCGGAATAGGTTGAAAACATCCCATTCGTTACTACACAGGCAGAACATTGGTGTTGGACCAACACCCTTTTTTGATAAGTGTTGACCAATGTGAACATTTAAAAATGGTGTTGAAACCAGTTCACCATCAAATAATAGTATTGGCCAACACCAATAAAGGGAGTTGAAAATGGCGGCTCAAAACATATTTTGATGTTCGTTGATAAGCGCTGATATTGGCTCAACACCAAATAATGTTTCTCTGTTTTATATAACCAATTAATGTTGTTGACCAACTCCAATAAAGGGCGTTGGAGACATATGGTGTCGGTCTAAGTTCAACACCATTTATTGGTGTTGAGCTCAACACCATTTCTCAGCACCATTTTCCTGGTTGAATGGGTCGAAAGATTCCTCTGAAAATAACGGACTTCTACTACGCAGAAAAGATATATTAGTAGGCAGACAATCCTTTGTGTGTGAGGTTAATAAAAATGATTGTTTTAAATCCAAAATTAGTTTTCTTGAAATGTGCATAGTTGGGGAGTAGATCACGTTCACGTTCACGTGCCCATGGAGCTATAACATGTTTTTTTTGGAATTATTCAGAACTGATTGTATTTTCTAACATTAGCATCCTGACACTTCACATTAGGAACCATGTATACCTATTTATAGCCGCTCCAAAGTGAAAGATATCAGCTACAAAGTGAAAGATGCGCCTGTCGTATTCAAATGTCGGGTGGCGAAGAGTGCTCCTTTGGCCAAATATTATATTTTGTTGCCCCAAAAAATTAATACAGATTCAATTCCCGCAGAAACGCAACGTTTCCAATGCCTTTGAGATGACCTATAAGAACATTTTCTCTTAATTCCCCTCCTCTACCCTTCCCGGATATGGCTCAAAAGGTCCCATTTATCCGATAAACTGCTGCTGTTTAAAAAAAAGTATGAAGACTCATATTTTTATTTCATATTTTTTTATATAAGTTTTCCTAATATATTATGTGCAAACTATTTTTTATTTGACGTGTCACATATTTGTTGCAGAAGAAATCCATTCCCGTGTATGCCTCAAATATACTAAAACAGAGAAGTCAGCACTGTTTGATCAACAATAATTCCCTATTATGCTATTGTCTCCGGCAATTTATTCTTGTCTGAATCCTCCTGACTTTATGAGCAATGTAACTATTATCGAGGTTCTTGATTGAAACAAAACTCAGCCTTTACTCATACACAAAATATTTCCCAAGTTGTTCGGATTTCACCTGTGTGACTCCGACTATGATAAACGTTGAATTTCGCCCGCAAAATTGAGGCAAGATTTGTCATGTGTGTGCTGAGGACCATGCAAACCGGTACATTCAAACCCATCATCTTCAATCAATATATGGAGAGGAGAGATTTCAGGGCTGGGTTCGTTGTTCAATTGCTGACTTCACTTTGTTTTCTCATAGCAAACACATCGGGTTGGTACGTGAGATACATGTTCAGTGTATTTATACAATATTAAGATGAATTGGACACACAAATCGAGCAATGGTTCCAAACACTGATGACGTATTATATCTCTCCCAATCACGTGATGAATTGTGTATTGATTCATCTGCATGACACGTGAACAATTATCCAGAGATCTAGCATCGCTTATGTTACAGGAAACCAATTAAACTGTCATCGTCAACGCAAAGTGCATGTGCCGCAAGAGTTGAAGTCCTATATGTAACCCGATACACCAAATTAAAGCTTGCTCTTCTGACTGTGCCAGTCCAGGGACCTCGCGCTGGCAATTAAGTTGATGTCATGTTACATGAGGGAGGTGACAGGCTAATTGAATTGTATAAATATCACCAGCAGCCATTTAATTGTCATGGATGTTGGGGGCCTGCATTGCATCAAGGGATAAAACTGGGATTTTATTGTCACTGATGTAGGGGGCCTACATCATCAGGTTTCAGGACAATTTCCATAAATACATAATTATAAAAATACAGAATTCAATATCATACATCATATACATGACAATAAGTGGTATTATTCCATTGGAAACATGGACGCGATTGCCACATTAAGTATTTGAATTCACACAACAAACTGCATTATTGTCCACATTGAAGCTTGGCTTACACTGTCAGAAAACATTTGTAACACTCATCGAGCACGTAAAAGCGACTAATTTTAGATGTTGTTGGAATAAGTTGAAATAATATTAAGGAACTCATCATCTGGCCCATTTTAAACAATAATGAAAAGATAAAGGTATCATAAATTTCACAACGCTAAGTATCTCAACAAATGAAATATATGGTTGTACTGCACTAAACACACAGGTTCATATTAACGTTCAACTCATATTCCATCAGAACACTATATTGTGTTAAAAACTGAACACTTATGTTCATATCCGAACACTAGAGAACATATATGAACACGCGTGTTCACAACTGATCACCATGTTTGAACACCAATGTTCACAAATGAACACATATTTTGTAACACTTAGCGTCCGCATGAATATGTAAAAGTGTTCAATTATGCGTAAAAGTGTTCAAAAGTACACAGTTCAGAATGAACACTTTCCGAATTATGCGGGACACATTTAAGCGGGTAGCATCCCTGCACTGTGCAGATTTAAGGCGATTATTTTTAAGAGGGTGTTCAGTTTGAATGTTTGAACGAAAAATGATGCTAGCTAATATAAAATTATGGCTTTGTTTAAGGATGTCCGCTGGTGGTTTTTGGCTTTGGCAGTCATTTTGCCTGTTTTTCCTATTGGGTTATCTCCCTTTCCTAGGTTAAGATATAGGGATTTCCTTTAAAAACCTTCTAGCCGAGAATTTTGCACACCAACATCCATCCAATTTGATAAATTTTGATAGACATTGTGATTATCTGCAAACAGTTAGAATATAAGAAAAAGATAAATACTATTTATATGAATTTTTCATGAATATGCTTCAAAACTAGGGCTATTCCCTATGATTTCTGGGTTATCAAATTGAGCATGGGTCGGTCCACTTAACGTTGCCTACAGGTAAAAAATGCACACCAACCTATATTTCTTTCTTTGTTTTTTCTCATATTACACAATTATGAATGCAACAACACACATTATTCAAAAAGTTAATTACTTTGATTTACCACCAGCGGACATACTTAAAGATGTGAAATTTGCAGAATATAAAAATGTCAAAATTCTTGGAATGCACGACAAGGGAATACTTGGTCAGGCGTTGAAAATCATAAGAGCTGTTTTGCCGAATGCTTAACGTTTGTGGTTGGGAACAGAGAGGCGCTTACGTTCGAATCCTGTATACTTAAGTTTTTTCTTGTGTGGGATTTAATGATATAAAATGACGAAAAGGAAGCGCAAAAATTAAATGGCTAATATGACATAAAATGTTGGATCCGATACTTCTTAGGCGTTGAAATATCTTTTTAAGGCAGTCCACAGTGACTGCTCTTTCACGTGTACATGTGGTCACTATGAACCCAGCATTTCAACACTTTAGTTTTGAGCGTGTACATATAAACAACAATACTAGTACAATATACATGTACAATATGCAACTGTTGATTACATTTTGAGGGTCAGTTACTCCATCAGTTGTGACTCTCATATAATTTTATAAACGGCAATATTTCGATGGAGAGACAGGTGTTGTAAATATGAACGTAAGGTACCGTAAAATGTTGGTGTTGTTGCCAAGAAAGAAAAAAAAAATTGTGACTCGTAAACATGGTGGAGAACAAAGCGCTTGGTCGGCGTCATCTTCATTTTACCCAGCCAATTTCTACGTTCCCACTTCGAACTTCCCTTGATATATCTGGACCCCTTCAATGTTCAAATAACTTATAAATAGACACGAGACGTCACTGACCTCGAAAACATTTGAAATTCGAAATGGGTCGCACAAGAGCGTTATTGATTTCCACCTCGGATTTTGAACCCTGAAGGGGTCAGATAAATCAAGGCAGGTTCGAAGTGTGAACGTAGAAATTGGCTGGATAAAATGAAGATGGGTCGGCGTCGGATCTCATATTTGTTCTGAATACGAACTTTCATTCAATAAATACTCCTTCGTTTAGGCCGTTTTTACTACCTGGCGGTCACAAAGTTCATCATTTTCTAACAGACGACTTGCTAGGGCTATTATATCATCGCTCTGAAACATTTGTATCCAATACCGCTCAAGCCGGTGCTAGGGGCCGTGTGGGAATGCCATTATCTAATACCGCTCAAGCCGGTGCTAGGGGCCGTGTGGGAATGCCATTATCTAATACCGCTCAAGCCGGTGCTAGGGGCCGTGTGGGAATGCCATTATCTAATACCGCTCAAGCCGGTGCTAGGGGCCGTGTGGGAATGCCATTCAAGATGTCCACATGCAGCTATAATAAAAGTGTGGCTGGGATACAAATCATCACAGGGATCACATTTGCTGTTTGTGATGTTTTAGAAATACTAGTCAGTATCTTTGTCTTTGGGGTCTTCTTGTCAGTAAGTCGGTACCGTTTTCACCACCATTTTAAGGTTGCGTTTAATTACATCACAATATACCAGCAGAGAGTTTTGTTGAAGGAAACACATCTCTCTAAAGCGAATAACCGTTTCCCCGATATCTATGAGTATCACATGAGAACGGTAAACAAGATGAAGTATCAATGACAGTCGCGCCAATGCGCCAAAGCCATATTTGCACTTGCATTGCATTTTTATAGATACCTTCGACTTTCAGTGAAATTGATCAAACAATATATATATGACTGAAATGTATAAATCTCCCTAGTATAATCCGTGGCGTGTCCTACTCCTCCTCCTCCGCTTTACTGTCCTACTCCTCCTCCTCCGCTTTACTCACTGCACAGCGGGGCGCATAGGTGTGGCGCGGGATAGGGTGGGGTGAGAGGCCTGGGGTTTTCGCTACCTGAGATTCCATGGGCCAGGCTTGCACCCTACAGTAGAATGGGTCGACTGCGCATGCGCGATGAGTAGTAGTATAAATAGGGCACGCGATCTCCCTATCTCTATAGGTGTGGCGCGGGATAGGGTGGGGCGAGAGACCTGAGATTTTCGCTAATTGAGATTCCATGGGCCAGGTTTGCACCCTACAGTAGAATGGGTCGACTGTGCATGCGCGATGAGTAGTGCGCGATGAGTAGTATAGAAAGGGCACGCGATCTCCCTATTCCTATTATCTAACCCATGGGGGTGAATGAACCCATGGGGGTGAATGAGCCATGGGGGTGAATGAGCACTCGTACTTGTGAAGAATAATCCGTCCACTCCTCCATCAGTATTAATAAGCTATGCAGCGTCGGTCGTTTGTTCGTTGTTGATCAAAGCATTTCTCTCTGGAATTGGGTTTTACGGTGGTGAATGATGACGTTAACCGTACCAGGCCTGGGCTTTTTGCGACCTGTCCAGGCCTGGTGGGTTAGTGGGGTGGTGGTGGGGGAGGGGGAGTGATTTTGACTCCCCCCCACTCTGAATATTTTTCTTACCCCTTGGGAGAAAGGGCTGAATCTTACCACACTCCACAAGCTCTACCAGAAAATGTAAAAACAAATCCAAAATGGCCGCCACCGTGACGTAATTTTCACACAGGCATTTTTTGGTCGATTTTTCGAATTCAATATTTGAGTTTTAAGCTATGTGAAAAATAAACTGCTTGTTAGATAAGTAAATAATGATCTGATGTGAAATAAAATAGTTTTTGCCCAGTTTGCCTTGAGAAAAGCAATAAATTTAAATAAAAAAGGACGAAAACATTTTCCTGGTAAAATGGCCGCCATTTTGAATTTTCTCATGATCATGAGCTGTTGAAGTGTATGCAAATAGGCTTAAAATGACCTGAATATGATTAGCTACAAAGTCACGGAGTGTCAACTCTAAATTGTTTCTCTTTCCGGAGATAGTTTGAAAAAGGCCTGGTAGGTTAATCTGGTTTTCTGGGTCAAATATAAGTATAAATTCAGTCACCATTTATGTGAAAGTACTGTGAGGAAAATACAGTATCGGTATACCCCGTCATGCTATATATTCGTATAGTGTTTCTTTCTTCATAATTATTGCTCCTCTAACGCTAGCAGTTTTGAAAAAAAAAATTCTTGACGATGTCATGATACTCAAGGCCGGTTCCAACGTATCTCGCTATTTCCTCACGACACATTCATGTGAAAGATAGCGTCTATAATATCACACTGTTTTCGGTCATGCCATCATGGTATTCACGAGTAACCAATGTGATTTTTTCGCGCCAACAAATAATCGTGCGCTGTGCCAATCAATGATCTCCCTTGCTAACATTTAGCTATTGTTAATTTCGCCTCTCTGCTTGCCAGTTGGTCAGTCCAATCTAGCACAAATTATACGGAAATATAGTTGCATCGATCAGCTTTGTAAATACCAACCGGACAAAGCTAATCGATGGCTCGTACGAGTTGTTCAGAAAACGAGATGACCGCTACAGACTGATTAAAGCTCATTCGATAATGTAATCACAAACCCTTGTCCTTTTCCCCAAAATAAATTTGGTCGAACTAAGATCTTTACGCGCCTATACTTAACCATATATTACGATTATATCCAGTAGCTGTTGGCCAATAGATATAGTCATGTGCGACTTCGATTTCGTCAGTAGTCCCATTGCCCTCTTTGCACTTAAACTTGAGGGGTAACTCTTGATTTCCCTAAACTATCCGACAGGGGGCGCCACCAGCAAAAGGGAGGTAACTCTTGATGCAATTTTGTAGTTTCCTTAGCAATCATTCCAGGAAGCCGTCGTGTGAAAATAATATGTTATGTATTCTAATAGTCTGTTCAGAGACACATGTAGTTTGTTTGGTGGAATAAGAAAACAAAACATCCACTGAGATTAAGGTTATTTATTTAAAATGACATTTGCAAAAAGGTCAGAAAACACTGACATGCCGCGAATGTGGCAAAGATAGAAAAAGGGTCATTCACTATTATTGCGAAAGATGAACCCTTTGAATTAGAGAAATACCATTCCATCAGACGATTGGGAGCAAAAAGAGGCATGTCACTGATATAGTAGAGACAATTGATAATTTTCAGCAAGAGACCGAAAGATGGGTTGAGAGGGCAGGGTTTGTAGAGAACAAAACTCGACAGCCCAAACTGTACCAGAATAAAAATGACGCTGAATTCAAGCGGTGGCTGCCCATGACAGCGTGTGTAAGCATTGTCTCGTCACCTGCGTCATCGATGACATGATCCAGATTTCTCACCAAAAAAAATGTATAGGATACTAGACAATACATTCCCGTATCTACATAAATGACGGATTGGACGCGTGTATGTAGCGGTGGTTATCGACAATCAGGGTTACGGTGAATCGGACATTAAATTTTCTATACTACTAAACCTTGATTAACAAGCTTTGTGCGTATGATAATTCCGGAATTCGCTAGACAGAATATTTAATTTATGAACAGTGGGTCATTATAACACCTTCAATGCAATTAAAAGAACTATTTTTCAATGCTCTTCGCGACACCTTTATTTGGACGGAGCTTATATCTTTGTGTGGTCCATTTCTGTATAAACCGAGCACTGAAAGCATCTTATAAAACGGATTAAACAAACTATGACATATCTTAGATTATTCTTCGCCATCTTCCTCCAATACTTTGACATCTCTAAGATACATTTGGTGAACTATAAACGCAAAACAGTCGATCATCTTTTGGCAAGACGGACATGCTATATAGCGAAGATGATAGCCTAGCAATTTCCTAAGTTTGTTCCACTTTACTGAAGATAAAGGATTTTATAATGTCATATGGCGTTCCTGTGAGCAATGGTAACAATAACATTTCAATGGAAATCTCAAATACGATGGATCTGGCATATTTCAACGTCTAGAATTGGGTACTTTGAATAAACAATCCTTCAGCGCTAGCGAACAAGATATCCATCAGTGGTATTGTATAAACATGATAAACATTTTGTAGATGAAGCAGTGTGTATATCATCATCTAGCTTGGGCAATAAACAGCATTTCCTTTTTGTACGCATCTAAATTACTTCAATACATACATGTATATCACTCTCCACTGTTTATGAACTTTTCCAATACACGTGTAATCCTCAAATCCGTACGTACGGAGAAACGATTCCCTGAAAGGAGATTTTACGATTAGGCGGCATTTTGGCCAAGACGTGGTGCAGTAGAAATCGAAAAAATAAAATGTCCTAAAAATAATTGTGCTTTAATGTAACGGTAAGAGAAAATGTATGTAAACAATATGTGAAAGTTCTAGCTCGCTTGCGTTATAATTATAGTTATGACATGGAATTGAAATCCGCAGCATGCGCTATTTCGTAAAAGGGTCTAAATCGAGTCATTTAAACACACATCTTTTTCACGAAATAGCACATGCTGCGGATTTCAATTCCATGTAATAACTATAATCATAACGCAATCGAGCTAGAACTTTGCTATATTGTGTACATATATTTTCTCTTGCCGTTAAATTAAAATCCTATTATTTTTAGGGCCTTTTATTTTATTTCTATTTCAACCGCACCATGTGTAGGCAAAATGCCGCCTAATCGTACCATCTCCTTTCGGGGAATCGTTTCTCCCAATCTTAATAAATTAATATCCTATCAATGCTCCCCAATCGTACATGTCGCTATATATGATCTTACGTATTTCAATTGAATTTGGTGTTCTTAGCGCCCATACCATGGATATTTAATAGCATTATGACATCATGGTCGCGTCTGGACTCATCCATTTTCAGTCGGGGAGGGGAGATAGGCTAACTGTGTCCATTTACCCCAATGTCTGCACCAAAGATCAGTCCATATATCTACCCCGTATTATGGTGCCACAATGTCGGGACCGCGGCAACATGAAAAGACACCCCGCCAGCGAGCCAGCTAATTCGGTTCAGCCAACCAAAAATTCTTTGTCAGCAATGTTCCCTTCAAAGAACTATGAAGCGTTCTCAGGATTGGTTAACACGCGAGTTACTGCAAGCCTGTTAGATCCTACAGGCGACATGTCCAAATGGGGAGCAGATAGGATTTAATTTTAATTAGATTGCGTTTCTCCGTACTGATTTGAGTATTACACATGTATTGGAGACGTTCATAATCAGTGGAGAGTGTATATACACGAATGTATTGTAGTTATGTAGTATTCGGCACAGGTTATCAACAACAACCCATAAACAGTTGAGAATGCCCGTACATGTAGTGATGAAGTATTCGGCACAGGTTATCAGTAACAACTCGTAAACAGTTGAGAGTGCATATATATGTAGTGATGTAGTATTCGGCACAGGGTATCAGTAACAACTCATAAACAGGTGAGAGTGCATATAAATGTATAATGATGTAGTATTCGGCACAGGGTGTCAACAACAACCCATAAACAGTTGAGAGTGCATATATAAATATGTAGTCATGTAGTATTCGGCACAGGGTATCAGTAACAAGTCATAAACATTTGAGAGTGCATATATATGTAGTGGTGTAGTATACGGCACAGTGTATCAGTAACAACTCATAAACAGTTGAGAGTGCATATATATGTAGTGATGTAGTATTCGGCACAGGGTATCAGTAACAACTCATAAAAAATTGAGGGCGCATATATATGTAGTGATGTAGTATTCGGCACAGGATATCAGTAACAACTCATAACCACTTGAGGGCGCATATATGTGTAGTGGTGTAGTATTCAGCACAGGGTATCAGTAACAACCCATAAACAGTTGAGAGTGCATATACATGTATATGTAGTGATGTAGTATTCGGCACAGGGTATCAGTAACAACTCATAAACAGTTGAGGGCGCATATATATGTAGTGATGTAGTATTCGGCACAGGGTATCAGTAACAACTCATAAACAGTTGAGAGTGCATATATATGTAGTGATGTAGTATTCGGCACAGGGTATCAGTAACAACTCATAAACAGTTGAGAGTGCATATATATGTAGTGATGTAGTATTCGGCACAGGGTATCAGTAACAACTCATAAACAGTTGAGAGTGCATATATATGTAGTGATGTAGTATTCGGCACAGGGTATCAGTAACAACTCATAAACAGTTGAGAGTACATATATATATGTCGTGATGTAGTATTCGGCACAGGGTATCAGTAACAACTCATAAACAGTTGAGAGTGCATGTATATTTAGTGATGTAGTATACGACACAGGGTATCAGTAACAACTCATAAATAGTTGAGAGTGCATATATATGTAGTGATGTAGTATACGACACAGGGTATCAGTAACAACTCATAAACAGATGAGAGTGCATATATATGTAGTGATGTAGTATACGACACAGAGTATCAGTAACAACTCATAAACAGTTGAGAGTGCATATATATGTAGTGATGTAGTATACGACACTGGGTATCAGAAACAACTCATAAACAGATGAGAGTGCATATAGATGTAGTATTCGGCATAGGGTTATCAGGATCAGGATCGCAGTACAATTTTCTACAGAATTTACTAAGAAAGTAACGTAGCTGGGGATGAACTGAACTGTAGGGAATATAAGATTGCATTTTTTAATGAGAGGTGTCAGTTCCGACCCACTGTCCCCAGTTCCGATCCAGCCTAGTTGTGTCATTGACCTTTGACCCAGATATATACAAATGTAATCGTCATCTGTCTAAAAATATCGCTGATGGCTTATAAGCGTATACCCAGTCGAAGAAAAAAAAACGTTAAATCGCTGGTACTTTTCATTCATTTTACCTCTGAATAGCAGATTGAAGAAAAGCAATGCTAATCATCAATCGAGTTATGAGTTTATATAGTGAACAGTTCGATCGCAGGACCTGGTACGACACAGCTTGGCCATACATGGAGGATGGTGGTTCGGAACTGGCTCGGTCAGTTGATGTCAACGGTGGGGCGGGTAGCCATTACAGTGACACTGGAGTGAATACATTTATGACAGATACGTAGTTACATATGATAATGATATGTTAGAAGAAAAACATCAAAACTTTGATGGGAAGCGCTGGCAGACAACACCGTTTTTCATGACAGCGGATCGTGATCTTTGTACTTAGACCGATGTAGTCGTGTGTATATGGGGTGCGTCTGTAAAGCCATCTCCTAACAAAACAAATGAAAGCATAATATAATTTAGCCATGATTGGAAGCTTGACCAACTTGCTCAAATGCACCAAATGTTTTAAGATTTTGCGTGATCTTAGTTGTGACAAGAGGCAATGCTTTGGGAAGTGGATCGGAACTGACATTGGATCGGAACTGGCAACGTGACTGTACTTGTAATTACGATTATGAGATTTTTTTTATTCATCTGTTCTTCGCACTCTTCAATTAGTATTTCGTGTTTGTGATCTCGGGTGAAATACTTACATTTAGTCGTATATAGCTAAATATCAACACGTGCATGCTCGACAAATAACTCACCTTTGATCTGTTGACTGCTGTTATCAAGTTGTGATTAAATCTGTCTATATACATTCCCCTCTTGTAACCGATTTGCGACGCAGAAACTTCTCAGGGACCGGTCACAAGTGTTTTGGTAATCTCGGAGGATGTGCCGGTCAGCTTCACCAACGGATTAGTGCGGACAGTCGATGTAAGCGCTGGCAAATACAGTCGAGTAGAGAAACAAATGTCAGTAACGGCCCATTAAAGCCGGCACATCTTTCGCACTTCTGTATAAAAGCCTGTTTAGCCAATTAGATCGGTTCTTTGTTCCCAGTCACGTCAAGACAATGTAAATAGTTTTCCAGATGTATGGTTAAAAGATGAACCCATCGTCCGGGAACGTGAAAGCCTGACAAGGCCTGTAAACATGTGTTACATTCTCAGTGAGGTTCGATCAATACATCCTTCTGGCAAGTCGATTTGTGCAGAGATACAATATCATCGGCTAACAGCTATACCTGCTTCTTTACCATCTAGAACTTTCATGCTAAGCCTCGTACTCACAACTGTAAACAATATAAACGATATGAATGTAAACAACTCTTAGAAAAACAACGTAATTAAATTCTGTCTATTTTGAGTAGTCGTCCACGTTAAATTTGTAACAAGAGACTTATGGGCTTCAATATACGCCCGCGCTCGCCTTGGACTGCAGAAATCCAAAACAGTGATTCAATCCATGATATATTATTTTTGTCTACCTATCATCCTTTATAACATATCGTAGCAATCGTTCTGAGAACCGCAATATCTCGCCTTGCGGGGTCTCCCGCTAAAGCTGCAGCAGTATTGAAAACGTACATGTAGTGCAAACTCTCCATGTACCGGGGTACATGTAATTTTTTGCCTAACAAAAACCTTATCAATAGAAACGTACAAAGTCTAAACTGCGATAATTTGAACAAAAAATCATATTTCTAAAATAGCACATGCACATTCTCGAATCACATTAAACTTGTGCAGCAAGTGTCAAACTCATCCAATGAAAGCTGACAGCTTCAGCAAACTTTCCATGAACATTATCATTGGCAAATTACTTAGACGAAACCCTCAAAATTTGAACAAAAATGAATATTTCATCTCATAAATACCACAGGCACATCCTCCAATCATATGAAATATGTATATCAAGTTTCATAATCAACCAACGAAACCGGACTAATTCAGACAACTTTTTAGTACATCTTTGTCTAACAAAACACTTTATAATCGGCAAATTACTAAGTCCAAAACCTCATAATTTGGATGCAAATTTATATTTCATCTCATAAATAGCACGGGTGTATCCTCCAATCACAAGAAACATGTGTATCAAGTATCATAATCACTGCATGCAGCAAACTATGTATGTAGGAGGCCTACAAGTTTGCTAAACAAAAAACTCTATCGTTTGCCATAATCTGGACAAAAATTAATATTTCTTCACATAAATAGCAAAGGTACATCCTATAATCATAAGAAAGATGTGTACCAAGTTTCATAATCATCCATTGACAGCTGACAACTGCAGCAAACTTTCTACGTACATGTACCTGTGTACATGTGGACGGCCAACATGTAAAAGTTTGCTAAACAAAAACACAATCATTCGCCATAATTTGGACAACAATTGATATTTCATCTAAAAAATAGCACAGATACATCCTCTGATCATAAGACAGATGTACATGTGCACTTCAGCTGAACGAAAACTCTGTCATAGGGATTTTAACATTGGAGCACTCATGGAACCCACAGGTGGAAGACCCAACCCCGATTTTTTTTTTTTTTTTTTTTTTTTCTGGATTTGATTTTTTGAATTTGCTAAACCAAAAACCTTATCATTTCCCGGCCGAGGACACCGACACCGACGACAACATCCTCTTTCCCGCTTCCCAATATCTTCCCTTTACTTCGTCAGGCGAGATAAAAACTGAATTTGACAAAAAAGAGTAGATTATGATCGGGCAATACTTTAGCACATCACCAGGAGTATGAATTACGAAAGAATAGCTATAACCCTTCAAAATATATCACATTAACTGGATTTGACCTTGATACAAAAGGTCAAGGTCGGTGAACTTGAATAGGTTTCTAATCAATGATCAGATGCAAATATAGCATTAATTTAGAGATCCTAGATGTACTCTTTCAAAAGTTATAACCAATTTGAACTTGCAAAAATAGGTCAAGGTCCGTTATCGTCAATGGGCTTGTGACATATCACCAGTTGCATTTGTGATATGAATTTGGAAAGCCCGGCAATAATCCTTCAAGAGATATTGTGTTAATAAGCAAGCTGGATGGACAGACGAACAATTCCCTTTGGTCAAAACTGACATAGGGCTAACAATTAAAAGTCTGTTTTTATTCTCTATCACAATCCACATCTCTGAAGTGTACTTATCGCATAAGCATAAACAAGTTCAACGATTTAAGAAATTTCGGTCACTGTGACCTTGACCTTTGAACCTCAAAATGAAAAGGGTTCCTCTTTGCTCCGCGAGTAAGTCATATCCTAAGTTTAGCACCAATTCATATATTGGAACTGGAGATATCGCATGCACAACAGATTAAAACGGACAGCAAGACAGACAGACAGGCGGACAGAACTCACTATCCCATTATACGATCTCGTCTTTGACGAGCATATAAAAACTGAGCTTGAAATATTTGAATAAGAAGACGTTAGAAAACATTTCGGAACTTGAATCGAATGGGCAAGGATAACATAGCCATCTGCCCGCTTGGAATACTCGACTATATTTATTTTGTAACCCTATCCACCACTTCGCCAATTGATTTCTTTCACAGCCGCAGTCGAGAGAAGTCATTACCACTAAGTGGTCATGAACATATTCAAACACCAAAGTATACATTGTATATGGCTGTGGTTACAAAACGCAAAATATGCATTTAGTACCATGTATATGGTTGGAAAAAAAAAGAACTAAACAAAATTAAAGATGTATTAATCTTGAACTTTAACATCAAATGTTCGAATCAAATTAATGAGTAGCAACACATTCATAACGTCACTGAGAGATCATTTCCATGATACGACCAATTTGTTCAAAATCAGAGCATACGATTGCTCTGCCACTCTAATATAATTTCTATATTACCTTGCCTGGCTTCCTCGCCACGTGAAAAATTGCAATGAATAACTGTTCGATCAGCCCTTGTTGACTAGGATCGCCGATAATTTTTCTAAAATCCATTAAATTCAATGTCTGGTTATATGCACTGCATCTCGGCTAATCCTTGCCTTGAAACTGTGCAAAATAGATGAGATTCCTTGTATATTGACCATGTAATGAGAAATATAGTTCATTCTATACAAGGTATATGAAGGGCATATATAATATATTTTATCTATTGGAAGAAGAGATAAGATTGGAAAATTGTACACTTTCCATGACATTTAGTAACTGCAATTCAATTAGGCCATGGGACATATGCGCAGTGACAAATTCTATACTCGGGATAAAATAAAAGAAATTAGTTTCAAGATTTGTAAACTGTATATGCATGTTGATTATCCTTTCTGTTATTTTCCATGATCAATTGAGGCCGCTGTACAATTAGTTAGTAAACTACAGAAAAATTATTGCGTGGTTGGTGATTTTCATGTGGAAAGAAGATCAACCAGTTTATTTGATCAACCGGTTTATTGCTCTGTAACAGAGCTTCAACTATACCTTTATTTATTCAACATTTCTTATCAAACAAGAACTCAACTTATATCCTAATTCTGTACCTTGAACATATATTTCCTTTCATAAATTCACATTTAAGATTTTCTCTTTAGCTAAACATTATACTGAACCATGTATTGAGAACTGACGTATCATTTGTTAATTGCAATTAACCGGCTAGCAAAAGAGTATAATGCTCGACCACTAAGTGGAAAATCCTGCGTGAGTTCTGATTGTTGACCGGATATATGGATCGCATATATGTTTTTATATTGTTCTAATTTAATAGCTTCTTTTATATTTTTACCTACATGTTTGGTCAAACTTGTATTTCTAGTTCTATGTCTTGTTTTTGTGTCCATATGCCATTTTGGTTCATTGTCATATCTTTGTATAAAACTTGAACGCTCTGTCATTATGTAGTTTTCTGGATAACCAAACGCTGTACGGACACTGCGTTTGATAGTTTTGGATTCCCAAACTTAATGGATCTGGAAAACCAATTGTCGTGTATATTTTATGTCCGATTGCTTATTTGTGGATAAACGCCTTTATATCTGGATTTACATCGTTACATATATATCGTAACAAACCCCTGTTACAGCTCTACCGGTACTGCATGTAACACAAAACAATCGCAATATTACGGTTCTTCGTTGCATGTTGTTGGCTTTCAACGTTAGCCGTTGGAATTTGGTCACATCATCGAATGTTCATTTCCAGGCAGCAAAGACTTTGTCGAGCATTGTCCCGTACGGTTCCACACTGCAACAGATACAGAAAGATTTGTTTTTCATTAAAAATCGCATCAACTAACACCGCTATATGCCGACGAATATTTAGCGTTACATGCAGTACATCAACACCAAACAAGCAAATGTACTGGTCGTTCCATTCCACCTCCGCAGTTACTCGACAGACTTTTCCTTGTAAGACTCACGAAATATAATTGACAAAGGATCTGCTGCAAGTTGGATTGTCAGTCTTTTGTCCAGGATATTACCATTTCAATGGGAGGTCTTACACCAAAGCCTTGCCGACTTTTAGTCTGTGTAACAGTTTCATCTCTCATCAGGAGATGGGCCTGTAGCTTCGAACAAACCTGTCCAGAACCCTGGATTGAACAGGAACCAACAAAGGGGAGTTACTCAAGTTGTTTACATTTTCAACTTAGGCTGTCAAAGCTGCCCTCATCAGCCATTTCAAATGTTCAAAGCAGCAACTAGACCGATCTATTTCACAAATGTCTATGGGAGAAGGTGTTATATATGGCACTGTACTCTTCTGATATTCTTCAATCCTATGCATATTGTTTTTTACAAGGAAGCCATGACAATATTTCAGTTGAAATTAAGGAAATATCATCTATTCTGTGATTCCCTCATTCCTTTTTGTCACTTTCAATAGCATGACCTGTCGCCCTTCGCAACTGCCACCTGTGAATGTACCCGGTAAATGAGATCGTCCCGGTGCCAACAGGACGGGGAGAAGTTCGACTCTTATGACTTGCGCAGTAGGTATTCGCCGTCGAAATTCCAGAGCGTTAAACGTTCTCAGTAGAGAAGTTTTACGATTTGGTACCCAGAGTACAGACTCTTCAGATCTGCCCAATGAGCTTCGCACATAATAATGAAATTCACATTCTTGATAATTGTGATTCACCTGATTGGGCCGACATAAAATGTATATAACACGACATGGAATATCTCGACGAACGCAATTCGATTTGCCAATACGGGCATGCACCTCGTCCAATCAGATCGCACTGTAAGGTAACTTGGATTACTATTCTTCGAGCCGCACTTCTAGATAGGATACATCCTTCCATTTCCCCATTATAAACATGGTTATGATCATCATATGCATAGAGGCAAGTTGTTGGGAGCAGTGGCTACAGGCAACAACAAAAATAAAATATTCAAAAAATCACACTTAAATAACTTCAAAAAATATGAATCCGATATGCAACATTCAGTTGTCGGAGTCGAGGTTGTATCATCAGCAATTCTTCTTCTGTGGTTAGAATGATAGTCATTCTCAACACGTACCATTCTTTATAGTTCATACTAAACCTCATGTACTGTAATGATGACTGGGCCTGACTGAATTAGTGACCGGCACAACTCGTCCTCATCAAATGAGAAACACCTTATATACATATAAAAGTACACAGCAAAACATAATGTATGTCCGCTTTTTGTAACATATTTCCGTAACGGTACAATAAAATTGACATACCTCATCTCACTGTTCATATCACCAATAGTACAAAATTGGCGTCCTGTAAGGTTCGTGCCAGATTTCTTCTGGTTAAAATCATCGAAGTGTCATTTTATTCAGAATGAATTATTAAAGGAAGACCAATGAAGAAAGCAACACACTTTTAGTTTCCTCTGGAGTCAAATTTCTCTCTGCTTTCGATGTGCAGCACAAATATGTGGAAGAATTGGAGCCGACAATTGGATGGTTGAAATGCAATTCTGGAGGGGGTGAGCGAACATGTGTAAACAATATTTGAAATTGCGGGAACGTTTAGTTCTTGAGATATCATGTCCACCAGTTTTGGAGTTAATGACCCATGATCTCAATCAGAATCTTTTTGAGTTTTTATTGTTTTACTTGCTAGATAAAAAGAAATTAAAAAGTTCAGTATTTTATGTAAGAACAACACATCACCACAGGCTACCACGTTATCAGGGCCACGATGACAATGGTCTACGTATTCCTGTACAGTATAACATGCTGACATGCCGCCGTGATGTCCAAAAATATTTTTTTTTAAATCGCCCATCCAATTGAGAACTACTTTCTTCACATGGTACTTTGGGGATACAATTACTATAATTGAGTTGATATACTGTGTGAAATTTTAATGTTTTACGAAAAATCTCGGCAAAAAGGCAGCAAAGATTTTGTCGAGCATTGCCCAGATCCCGTTCCACACTGCAATGTATTTCAACAGATACAGCAATATTTTTTTTTCATTAAACCGATTAACAGCCCAAAGGTCAAATAAAATCGTACCAACCAGAGTACACTAACACCGCTATATGACGACGAATGTTTCGCGTTACATGCAGTACACCAACACCAAACAAGCAAATGTACTGAGCGTTCGATTCCACCTCCACAATTACTCTACGGAGTTCTTAGCCTGTGTAACAGTTCCATTTCTCACCAGGAAATGGCCATGTAACGTGTCCAGAACCCTGGATCGAACAAAAACCAAGAAAGGGAAGTTACTCAAGTTGTTTACATTTTCAACGACCGATGAAAATTCACGAAACATAGGCTGTCACAGCTGGCCTCATCACCCATTTCAAATGTTCAAAGCAGCAACCAGGCCGATCTATTTCGCAACTGCCACCTGTGAATGTACCCGGTAAATGAGATCGTCCCGGCGCCAACAGGACGGGAAGAAGTTTGACTCTTATGACTTGCGCAGTAGGTATTCGCCGTCGTTTTCAGTAGAGAAGTTTTACAATTTGGTACCCAGAGTGCAGATTCTTCAGATCTGCCTAGTGAGCTTCGCACATAATAACGAAATTCACATTCTTGATACTTGTGATTCACTTGTTTGGGCCGACATGCAATGTATATAACACGACATGGAATTTCTCGACGAACGCAATTCGATTCGTCAATGTCCCCATTATGAACATGGTTATGACCATTATATGCATAGGGGCAAGTTGTTGGGGGGCAGTGGTTATAGGCAACAGAAAAATAAAATATACAAAAAATCACACTTAATTAACTAATTAACTTAATTAACTCACACTAATTAAATATGATTCCGATATTCTGCATTCAGTTGTCAGAGTCGAGGTTTTATCATCAGCAATTCTTCTTCTGGGGTTCATACTAAAGCTCATGTACTGTAATGATGACTGGGCCTGACTGAATTAGTGACCGGCACCACTCGTCCTCATCAAATGAGAAATACTTTATCTACATATAAATGTACACAGCAAAACATAATGTAGCTATTTTCGCTTTTTGTAACATATTTCTGTAACGGTATAATAAAATCGACATATCTCATCTCACTGTTCATCTCACCAATTAGTACAAAACTTACGTCCTGTAAGGTTCATGCCAGATTTCTACGGATTAAAATCATCCAAGTGTCATTTTTTCCAAAATGTATTATTAAAGGAAAACCATTGAAGAACCATTGCTTTCGATGTGCAGCACAAATATATTGAAGAATTGGAGTCGATAATTGGAGGGTTGAAATTCAATTCTGGAGAGGGCGAGGGAACTTATGTAAACAATGTTTTATTCCTCAGCCCATATGGGCTAAGGAGTATTGTTATGAGCATTACGTCTCTCTGCCTCTCTGGCAGTTCATTTTTTTTTGTCTTCGCCATATCTCAAATACTAAGGCAAGGAAGATCATGAAAGTTGCACACAACAATAGGTATATCTTGTATATGTGACCTTTGCATGTTTTGGATCTGTGTGTGTGTTTGTTTATTTTTAATTAATTAATTTGTTTAGGTTTTACATAGCATGCATGTGTATGACATCTATCCATGTTCCGTGGCCCGCTTTAGAATGAAAACGGGACTCGTTAATTTTCACACGGAATATGACATCTATCCATGTTCCATGACCCGCTGCAGAATGAAAACGAGGTTTCTTTTAGAGTTTCGTTATCATTCTGTCAAAGATTGCCAGAAAACTTCGCATGACACGCTGGATTTACCTCTTGAGATGTCCCCACGCATATCACATCGGTAAATATACGTACATCTGCCTTTTGACTTGTCAGAATTAGGCAGGAGCAATTTAGACAAACAAAATGAGAGTATTAATCTTTCTCCGTTGAAATATTTCTTTAATAAAATAATGACGTGAAAAATAAAGTCAGGTTGTTGTTGCAGATTGACTAACCGCATGTTCATGAATCCTGTACGATAGTATCGTTGCCACCCTCACGAAATATATCATATGGCAGGTGGACCAGTTTTACTTATTTATTTGAATTAAAGTGATCGTAAACCCTCAAGTAAAGTTTCCATCAAATGAAAGACCATTGCAAACAGTGTGGGAAAATATTTATTTTATTTTTTTACGATTTTATTGCACAGAGTAAACTACAATTAAAGCATGGTATTCTATGGTGGTCTGTTGCAATCATATCTAGGTCCAGTGACGTCACACTGCCTTAATACATATATTTCAAACTTTGTATGCACTTTCCAGTGCTTGATTCAAGCTTAAGGTGTGTATACTTTGAGTTTCAACACAGACTCACTGTTCCAATGTGCATGTTTCACCAAAATCTGGGAGATGGTGACTCATGAGTGTCAAGTGAATTTGAATCTTGCATTTAATTTCCCAGATTTTGGAACATGCACATTGGAACAGTGAGTCTGTTTTGAAACTCAAAGTATACATACCTTAAGCTTGAATCAAGCACTGGAAAGTACAAAGTTTGAAATATATTTATTAAGGCAGTGTGACGTCACTGGACCTTAATATGATTGCAACAGACCACCATAGAATACATTGCTTTAATTGCAGTTTACTCTGTGTAATAAAATCGTAAAAAATTAAAATAAATATCTTCCGATACTTTTCGCAATGGTCTTTTATTTGATGGAAACTTTACTTGAGGGTTTACGATCACTCTAAAAACAAAAACTATGCGAGAAAAGATTCAGTGTTGAATAAAATCGCTTGCTGATTAAATTTCTAGATACCAGCCATATCTAAAAATTAGACTACCAGCGGGAGATCAAGGTTGATAGTAGTTGAAGAACCAATCAGACTGTGAGAAAAATAGAAGGTTGGGAGGCCAACATACAGGTTAAACTGCAACAGCCAATCAGGATCATGCTGTTCATAATGTTGGAGGAACTGACTAAACATTCACATCTAGGTATATTCACATCTAATACTGGCTTACCTGTATATTTATAATTATAAATCTTACAGTCCTAACACAGCCTGCCCTTTCTCATCCCCTGATAATCTGACATTGTTTCCACAAGTTAAAAAGATGTTTGCGGGTTATTTTGATCGCCCACTACGTGGTAACATGTTGGAAACAACAGGTCACATATTACTGCACTAAGGGGTCATCTCGAATATTCGAATGTCATTTTTCCATTCCAATATTCTAAATTCTAACAAACTGCGAATGTATTCGGCTATTCGTTTCAGCTTTTGAAAAAAATGTAATAATTAAATGGCATCCTTCAGTCTCTTCTGCCTGGAAGTCAAGAGTGTTAAGTGAAAATTAAACAGCTCATGTATGGTCAGGCGGCTGGTGTCATGGACGATGCGAGTTCGATTCTCATCAGTTACTCGTTGATTTAGTAATTAAAGCGACAGATTTACAGGACAACAACAAAAATCATAGTGCGAAAATCAATTAACATTTTCCAGGAAATCACAAATTTATTCTGAATTACTTAATTTATTATATACTCTGATGGCAAAAGCTCGATCATCGCACTGGCATCAGCGGGTATCAGTGGTAAATGTCAAATGGTGGGTGAGATATATATTAACCATCTTCTGTTCATATCATGCCATGTTAGTAATAGTGTAGGAGGAATAAAAGACACAACGTACATCACAACCACTTCACCGGGACTAAGCTATTTAATGATGATGATGATGATGTTTTCTGTATTATGGCCTTTTGCGTGCCAGATAGTGTCCCTCGGTATTTTCACTTTTGGTAAAGTAAGCCACTCTCTCTACTGAAGATACTAGCACTGTGTAGTCCTTTCGGAAGCTATTTACTTAGTGATACGCAGTGATCAATGATCTGGAATGCATTTCCAACCACTCCACTTTATCCCAACCACCAGTCAGATTTTCGGACAGGATTCCCACCCGAGCAGCACACCACCGGAAGTCACATCATATGTTTGTCGAACATTCTGATTACTTTTTAATTCTGCATTATACCTGTTGACCTAGCGTTAAAAAGAATGATCTAGAGATTATTTTCCCCGTTTATATGGTCAGAGCATATGAAAAGTAGTTCGCTCATGTGCAAACTGAAGGAGTAGTTCGGTCGGATTCAAACTCAACCGTGTGGGGTTTTCCCTATACATCATAGCCACGTCGTAAAGGTCATCTTCCGCAATTGGCATCTTCATTTTATCACGCCAATTCCTACGTTCCCATTTCGAATCTGCCTTGACTTATCTGATCCCCTCGGTGTTCAAAATCCGAGGTGTAAATTTCGCTTACGAACGACAGACGAACCAATCAGAGCCTGCACGCTGATTGCTTCACGTAGCGGCGTCATTCCTCCTAATATGGTGATTGTGTTGGCCCAATATATAGATCAGCCAATCAATAACGCTCCTCTATGACACATTTCGAAATTCAAATGGTTTCGAGGTCAGTCACGTCTCGTGTCTATTTATAAGTTCTTTGAACATTAAAGGGGATCAGATACATCAAGGGAAGTTCGAAGTGGTAACGAAAAAATTGGCTTTATAAAATGAAGATGGCAATTGGGGACAGGGCCATAGTGGAGTAAACCTGTGAAACGGAGCATGCGCTGTGAAGAGGTTGCGTACATCATCCACCTACCAGCCGCACTAGCTTTGGCGTGCATGGAGAGATTGGCAGTTGATTCATCGACTACACATGTACTCTTAATCGAGATGCTGAACAAAGTGGGAGGGAATTGGAAATAAACGACGATAATCCACGCAACAGTGGGCGAACTTCTGAGAGAGAGAGAAAAAAACTTCAAACGAATAAATAAGTCATGCAAGTGCACTGAATAATATTACTCATGCCGTGCAGAGAGGAAATTCGCTTGAAAACGTTTATCCCTTTTTTCACCATTATTGTACTGAAATTGGCCATTAATGGAAGCAGGTGTATCGCTTATCTAACACGAGCTGCTGAATCATCACAATTGCCTCATTTCTTGCACTGTCCCATAATGACAGACACGAACTCATATTTCGTATACGATCCAAATCTAGCGAATCACCATATATACTATTGGCCATATAAATAATGACAATTCGAGTCTCATATCTGTTACATCGTGTTCGCAGAAAGGACCATGTATGTTTAGATGGGTAAATGGCCCCAGAACAGGTGAGGTAGAAGTGCCAAAAATAAAACATTACATATACAAGAAATTGTTCTGTTTGCGTGAAGTCACACTGACTTGGGTGGCAGGGGGTGTCCTCGTCGATGTTGTTGTGATTATATATTTTTTTTTTTCAAGAATATAATTATTTCCCACCTTTTCATACACCACAATGACAGTGGATGTCATAAAAATGCTTTCTATACGCCCTACATCGATCTACATACCCCTCCTCTACTAGATCTCCATCTGTAATATCAAGTGCGGTAACTCCAATGATAAAGAATTCGCCACGAATCTCGGTACACGGTCCGCGGTAATACATTCTCCACGATATGACTGGTTTCCAGTAACTGATAAAAGACATTTGAAGACTTTTGAAATCGAGCCCAAACGGCTTCGAATGCAGGAGAACTTACCTCATGGCATTCTCCACGCCCGTTGAGTTTTCGCCATATAGTTCACGTCTGCTCATCCATTCACTGTTGGTTGTCTGTAGACACCCGAATTCCCCCGTGTACCGGGATTCGTGGCGGAAATCGGTATACAGCTTTAACATTGGAGTTACCGCACTTGATATTACAGATGGAGATCTAGTAGAGGAGGGGTATGTAGATCGATGTAGGGCGTATAGAAAGCACTGTACTTCATGCCAATTGAACAATTGCTTGTAGTGGAAGTATTTTATTTTGGTACTTCTGCATTGCACCTGACCTGGGGCCATTTACCCATCTAAAGATACAAGGTCCTTTGTATCAAACCCGTCCGCTGTCACTGGTGTGATGCAAGAGAAGAGTTTCAAATATATGGCAAGCCGCTTTGGTATTTATCCGTTTAATTTTGAGAAACAAAAAAAAATGTTTTTTTTTATATATCAAAAATAAATATGCGCCAATTTGGTATTCATTTATTTTATATCATTTTTTTTTATATGAAGAAAAGATTTTTTATATCAATAATAAACGAGTTTGCAAACACAGAATACGCTTGCCATATATGTGCGCCGTTTTGATATTTGATATTTATTGGGTTATTTTGATATAAAAATATTTTCTTGTTATTCAAAAAGTCCTTTTTTGATATAAAAGTTTAGTGGTGATGTAAAAACAATGACGTTAAAAAGGGAACTTTCGACACGGCTTGCCATACACATGCACTTGGGAATAGCCCAATTCGGAAAGCGTTTTATCTCCCTTGTTTCACCAAAGGCGTATTGGTGCAGAGAACTTCCGGTAGGTGCCAAAGGCCCACACAATTAGTTTTAGTAATTAAATAGTCTATTTTTCAAGAAACTTATCTTTATAATGTACACGTATACAAGATATATGGTTCATGTAGCAAATATAAACAAAATAGTTTCTCAAACAAATATTCTTGAAAAGTTGATCAATATATTAATCACAATAATTGCGGGTGCCTTTGGTAAAAGTGAAACCGAGGCGACTACTTCCTGGACGCAGCTTATAATACCTCTAATCTTAAACAGCGGCAGTTATTCAGGGGAAGATCAGACACTTTCCGGAAAGGGTTATACCTCATGGCCACGTCGTAAAGGTCATCTTCTGCTATTGGGGGGCAGGGTCATTGTGGAGTAAGCCTGTGAAACGGAGCATGCGCTGTGGGGAGGCTGCGTACATCACTACCCGCACTATCTGTAGCTTGGCGATGTGGGCAGTTGATTCATCGACTACACATGTCCTCTTAATCGAGATGCTGAACAAGGTGGGAGGGAATTGAACATTAACGACGAGAATCCACGTAACAGTGGGCGAACTTCTAAAAACACAAAACAAACAAACATCAAACGAATAAATAAAGCACGCAAGTGGACTGAACAAAATAACTCATATCGTGCAGAGAGGAAATTCGCTTGAAAACGTTTATCCCTTTTTTTACCATTATTCTACTGAAATTTGCAATTAATGAAAGCAGGTGTATCGCTTATCTAGCACGAACCCCTGAATCATCGCAATTGCTTCATTTCTTGCAGTGTCCCATAATGACAGACACGAACTCATATTTCGTATACGATCTAAATCTAGCGAATCACCATATATACACTATTGGCCATAATGACAATTCGAGTGTCATATCTGTTACATCGTGTTCGCAAGGAAATTTGTATCAAACCCGTCGGCTGTCACTGGTGTGATGCAAGAGAAGATTTTCACATGTAGGCCTATGGCAAGCCGTTTTGGTATTTACCCGTTTAATTTTGAAACCAATTATTTTTTTTTATATATCAAAAATAAATATGCGCCGTTTTGGTATTCATTAATTTTTTACATATTTTTTTTTATATCACAAAATATTTTTTATATAAAAAGTGAACGAGTTTGATATTTATTGTGTTATTTTGATATAAAAAATATTTTCTTGTTATTCAAAAATATATAAAAATGTTATTGATGATATAAAACAATGATGCTAAAAAGGAAATTTTCGACACGGCTTGCCATACACATGCACGTTATCAAGTTTATAATCAACAAAACAATTGGCTCACTTGCTAAATTACACCTTGTCTATGACAGTAACAAATCACCCCTTGTGCTAGATGATGCCGATATTCCAGTTGGCCTTTTGATGCAGTACTTTATATGGATTAGATATGCAAATGAGTTTCTATTAACCTTTGTAGTAATAACTAACCTACTGGCATGATCAAACAGTAAGCCTTGTTGGCACGCATGGATAAGCAGTTCCAGAGACTATGAAGTTCTTGATATGGAAACCAAGGAAAGAAAATCAACCACCGATCATGGTTGTCTCCCTTTATGCCAGACTGGACACCCCTGTCAAAATTCAGTTATTCGTGTAGCTAGAACCAAAACATCATCTAACAAACAAACAATCTTCTTTTTCAAAGATGCTCGATATAATGGTGTTTGATTCCACCCTGCTATAGACGTGCGTGACGTTTTGATTTCGATTAAAAACGATGTTCAAAGTTGTTTTTTTTTTCAAAAATAAATTCCGTTAGCTCTTAACATGGTGAACTGTTTTACGATATCTAATTATGGGCCCGTGAAGGCCTACTGCTGTTTGCAGAACATGCTAAAACATGCTAAATCCCTGTCTAGGCCTCTGAATCCCTATCTAGTCCTCTGAATCCCTGTCTAGGCCTCTGAATCCCTATCTAGTCTTCTGAATCCCTGTCTAGTCCTCTGAATCCCTGTCTAGGCCTCTTAATCCCTATCTAGTCCTCTGAATCCCTGTGTAGGCCTCTGAATCCCTGTCTAGTCCTCTGAATCCCTGTCTAGTCCTCTGAATCCCTGTCTAGGCCTCTGAATCCCTATCTAGTCTTCTGAATCCCTATCTAGTCCTCTGAATCCCTGTCTAGGCCTCTGGATCCCTGTCTAGGCCCCTGAATCCCTATCTAGTCTTCTGAATCCCTGTCTAGTCCTCTGAATCCCTGTCTAGGCCTCTTAATCCCTATCTAGTCCTCTGCATCCCTGTCTAGGCCCCTGAATCCCTATCTAGTCCTCTGAATCCCTGTCTAGGCCCCTGACTCCCTATCTAGTCCTCTGAGTCCCTGTCTAGTCCTCTAAATCCCTGTCTAGGCCTCTGAATCCTATCTAGTCTTCTGAATCCCTGTCTAGTCCTCTGAATCCCTGTCTAGGCCTCTGGATCCCTGTCTAGGCCCCTGAATCCCTATCTAGGCCTCTGAATCCCTGTCTAGGCCTCTGAATCCCTGCCTAGGCCTCTGAGTCCCTATCTAGTCCTCTGAATCCCTATCTAGTCCTCTGATTCCCTGTCTAGGCCTCCAAATCCCTATCTAGGCCTCTGATTCCCTGTCTAGGCCTCCAAATCCCTATCTAGGCCTCTGGATCCCTGTCTAGGCCTCTGAATCCGTGTCTAGTCCTCTGAATCTCTACCTAGTCCTCTGAATCCCTGTCTAGGCCTCTGAACACATGTCTATGCTCTGAACTCCTGTCTATGCCTTTGCCTGTGTATGTCATTGAATGCATGGTGTATCAGAAGCTCTCTCGCCCGTGTTAAAGCAAAGTTACTGGGATTAGACCACTAAAAGATTTACATTGGCGGCAATATTAATGTAATTGCATCTCGTCGATTCCCTAATTAAGTCTAGACTTCCATATTTCTGCAAGAAGTACTTCAATTCAAGTGCTACAACCTGACAAACTTTTTGATGGGGGTCGCCCATCTAGATTTTGAGTTCTGTGCGCTTATACAAATGACGTCATAATTTTGGCTTTTTTCTCTGCTTTCAGAAAGCGGTGCACATGCACCCAAATAATCTCTCTTAGCAACACCTTATTAGGCCTTGAGTTAAAATCAAACTCACAGCGAAACCAAATACATATCATACTCCAATCACCTATCACTGTCCTTCAATTATTCGTCGCAACAGAGACTGGAAAAAATATTGAAAACAATTCACTTCTCTGGCAGAGATTGCCTAAAGGGGGTCAACGGATCGGGACTATTTTTTTAGTGGTCTAAGCCCTACTTTTCTCGCCACGTCTAGAGGATTAATTTGCCCATTCGCACGGTGCGAAGCAGTATGTAGACTGTGGAGCGAAATTGGAAACAGATTTGACAAATCAACAAGTGGACAAACCAGGAGGATAAATTTTGACCATTAGTCTATCAATGTTGTCAGAAACTCTGCCCTTCGTCGATTTATTCTGGACAGATGGCTACTGTCGCCTGATAATGATGGTCCCATTAATGGAACTACCTTCACAGAAAAAGAAATTCCTTGAAAATTTAAGGAATATTTCCCGATTATTACACCAGCGGAATATTTCTCAACATAACTAAGGAATATTCCTTACCATGTTGAGGAATTTCCTTAACATGCTACGGAATATTCCTTATTGAATTTTAAGGAATATTCCGCTGGTGTAATAGTCGGGGAATATTCCTTAAATTTTAAGGATTTTTTTCAGTGTTTGATGGGACAAAATCTGTATTACAGTTCCTCTCCTGTAGATTTGTTGTATAGGATTCTACCACTCGAGTTCGCCACAGGAATTCGTCCGAGACGCCAATTCCTTCTGTTGGGGTTTACGCGGTGTAGTGTGCTCGAATGTGAACACATGCACAAAATTCCTGAATCGTTAAAACGCAATTCACAATGCATATCGTCTTTTTGTCGTCTTTTCTGTATATTATTGCATATGTCATACAGGATGGCAGTCTGTAAACCAAACGAATTATCATGGATAACAACTTCTTTGTTTATTAAAAGATTTTTCAAACCAAATGACCTATGAGCCGGTTATGTATAGATAAAACCCATCATGTGTGGCCAGGCGACTGGTGTCATAGAAGCGTCGGATTCGGTGTCTTGTTTACAGTACAGGAAAACAAAAAAGTGAGCAAAAGTCAATTAACATCTTTCAGGAAATGAGGAAAATGTTCTCAATCAATTAATTATTTCCGTCTTATTAAGAATCCACCAACTTATGATGTACTCTGATGGCAAAAGCTCGATCATCGCTTTGGTTTCGGTGAGTATCAGTGGTAAATGACAAATGGTAGGTAAGACATATATTCACCGTCTTTTGTCCTTAGCATGCCTTGTTAGAAATAGCGTAAGAGGAATAAATGACACAACGTACACCACAACCACTTCACTGGGACTAAGTTATTCACCAATTGTTCTGTTATAAATCATACACAGTGATGCATCTGGAATGCATTTCCAACCACCTCACTGGAGCATAATAATATCCCAGCCACCAGTCGGATTTTCGGACAGGATCCCTGCCCGAGCAGCACACCGCCGGAAGTGACATTATTTATAGTAAAAGCGATGTTTGTCGAACATCCAGATTACTGTTCAATTCTGCTGCATACGTCTGTTGACCTAGCGTTAAAAAGAATGATCTTGAGATTATTTTCCCCGTTTATAGGGGCAGAGCATACGAAAAGTAGTTCGCTCATGTGCAAACTGTTCAAAGGAGTTGTTCGGTCGGATTCAAACTGAACGGTGTGGGTGTGTTTTTCCCCCCCATACATCATAGCCAAGTCGTAAAGGTCATCTTTCGCTATTGGGGACAGGGTGATAGTGGAGTGAGCCTGTGAAACGGAGCATGCGCTGTGAGGAGGTCGAGTACTTCAGACCTACCAGCCGCACTAGCTGTAGCTTGGAGAGTTTGGCAGTTGATTCATCTACTACACATGTTCTCTTAACCGAGATGCTGAACAAAGTGGGAGAGAATTGGAGATTAACGACGAGAATCCACGCAACAGTGGACGAACTTCTGAAAAAAAATATAAAAAAAACAAAAAAACATGAAACGAATAAATAAATCACGCAAGTGAACTTGACAATATAACCCATGTCGTGCAGAGAGGAAATTCGCTTGAAAACGTTTATCCCTTTTTCCCCCATTATTCTACCCAAATTAGCAATTAATGGAAGCAGGTGTATCGCTTATCTACCACGAGCCGCTGAATCATCGCAATTGCCTCATTTCGTGCAGTGTCCCATAATGACAGACACGAACTCATATTTCGTATACGATCTAAATCTAGCGAATCACCATATATACTATTGGCCACATAAATAATGACAATTCCAGTCCCATATCTGTTACATCGTGTTCGCAAGGAAATTTGTATCAAACCCGTCGGTTGTCACTGGTGTGATGCAAGAGAAGATTTTCACATGTATAGGCCTATGGCAAGCCGTTTTGGTATTTACCCGTTTAATTTTGAAACCAATTATTTTTTTTTATATATCAAAAATAAATATGCGCCGTTTTGGTATTCATTAATTTTTTATATATTTTTTTTTTATATCACAAAAGATTTTTATATAAAAAGTGAATGAGTTTGATATTTATTGTGTTATTTTGATATAAAAAATATTTTCTTGTTATTCAAAAATATATAAAAATGTTATTGATGATATAAAACAATGATGCTAAAAATGGAATTTTCGACACGGCTTGCCATACACATGCACTTTATCAAGTTTATAATCAACAAAACAATGGGTCACTTGGTAAATTAAACCTTGTCTATGACAGTAACAAATCACCCCTTGTGCTAGACGATCCCGATATTCCAGTTGGCCTTTTGATGCAGTAATTTATATGGATTAGATATGCAAATGAGTTTCTATTAACCTTTGCAGTAATAACTAACCTACTGGCATGATCTAACAGTAAGTCGTGTTGGCACGCATGGATAAGCAGTTCCAGAGACTATGAGGTTCTTGATATCGAAACCAAGGAAAGAAAATCAACCTCCGATCATGGTTGTCTCCCTTGATGCCAGACTGGACACCGCTTGCAGAATTCAGTTATTCGTGTAGCTAGAACCAAAACATCATCTCACAAACAAACAATCTTCTTTTTCAAAGATGCTCGATATAATGGTGTTTGATTCCACCCTGCTATAGACGTGCGTGACGTTTTGATTTCGATTAAAAACGATGTTCAGAGTTGGGGTTTTTTCAAAAATAAATTCCGTTAGCTCTTAACATGGTGAACTGTTTTACGATATCTAATTATGGACCAGTGAAGGCCTACTGCTGTTTGCAGAACATGCTAAAACATGCTAAATCCCTGTCTAGGCCTCTGAATCCCTATCTAGTCCTCTGAATCCCGGTCTAGTTCTCTGAATCCCTGTCTAGGCCTCTGAATCCCTATCTAGTCTTCTGAATCCCTGTCTAGTCCTCTGAATCCCTGTCTAGGCCTCTTAATCCCTATCTAGTCCTCTGGATCCCTGTGTAGGCCTCTGAATCCCTGTCTAGTCCTCTGAATCCCTGTCTAGTCCTCTGAATCCCTGTCTAGGCCTCTGAATTCCTATCTAGTCTTCTGAATCCCTATCTAGCCCTCTGAATCCCTGTCTAGGCCTCTGGATCCCTGCCTAGGCCCCTGAGCCCCTATCTAGTCTTCTGAATCCCTGTCTAGTCCTCTGAATCCCTGTCTAGGCCTCTTAATCCCTATCTAGTCCTCTGCATCCCTGTCTAGGCCCCTGAATCCCTATCTAGTCCTCTGAATCCCTGTCTAGGCCCCTGAATCCCTATCTAGTCCTCTGAGTCCCTGTCTAGTCCTCTGAATCCCTGTCTAGGCCTCTGAATCCCTATCTAGTCTTCTGAATCCCTGTCTAGTCCTCTGAATCCCTGTCTAGGCCTCTGGATCCCTGTCTAGGCCCCTGAATCCCTATCTAGGCCTCTGAATCCCAGTCTAGGCCTCTGAATCCCTGCATAGGCCTCTGAATCCCTATCTAGTCCTCTGAATCCCTATCTAGTCCTCTGATTCCCTGTCTAGGCCTCCAAATCCCTATCTAGGCCTCTGGATCCCTGTCTAGGCCTCTGAATCCGTGTCTAGTCCTCTGAATCTCTAACTAGTCCTCTGAATCCCTGTCTAGGCCTCTGAACACCTGCCTATGCTCTGAACTCCTGTCTATGCCTTTGCCTGTGTATGTCATTGAATGCTTGGTGTATCAGAAGCTCTCTCGCCCGTGTTAAAGCAAAGTTACTGGGCTTAGACCACTAAAAGATTTACATTGGCGGCTATGTTAACGTAATTGCATCTCGTCGATTCCCTAATTAAGTCTAGACTTCCATATTTCTGCAAGAAGTACTTCAATTCAAGTGCTACAACCTGACAAACTTTTTGATGGGGGTCGCCGATCTAGATTTTGAGTTCTGTGCGCTTATACAAATGACGTCATAATTTTGGCTTTTTTCTCTGCTTTCAGAAAGCGGTGCACATGCACCCAAATAATCTCACTTAGCAACACCTTATTAGGCCTTGAGTTAAAATCAAACTCACAGCGAAACCAAATACATATCATACTCCAATCACCTATCACTGGCCTTCAATTATTCGTCGTAACAGAGACTGGAAAAAATATTGAAAACAATTCACTTCTCTGGCAGAGATTGCCTAAAGGGGGTCAACGGATCGGGACTATTTTTTTAGAGGTCTAAGCCCTACTTTTCTCGCCACGTCTAGAAGATTCATTTGCCCATTCGCACGGTGCGAAGCAGTATGTAGACTGTGGAGCGAAATTGGAAACAGATTTGACAAATCAACAAGCGGGCAAACCAGGAGGATAAATTTTGACCATTAGTCTATCAATGTTGTCAGAAACTCTGCCCTTTGTCGATTTATTCTGGACAGATGGCTACTGTCGCCTGATAATGATGGTCCCATTAATGGAACTACCTTCACAGAAAAAGAAATTCCTTGAAAATTTAAGGAATATTTCCCGATTATTACACCAGCGGAATATTTCTCAACATAACTAAGGAATATTCCTTACCATGTTGAGGAATTTCCTTAACATGCTACGGAATATTCCTTATTGAATTTTAAGGAATATTCCGCTAGTGTAATAGTCGGGAAATATTCCTTAAATTTTAAGGATTTTTTTCAGTGTTTGATGGGACAAAATCTGTATTACAGTTCCTCTCCTGTAGATTTGTTGTATAGGATTCTACCACTCGAGTTCGCCACAGGAATTCGTCCGAGACGCCAATTTCTTCTGTTGGGGTTTACGCGGTGTAGTGTGCTCGAATGCGAACACATGCACAAAATTCCTGAATCGTAAAAACGCAATTCACAATGCATATCGTCTTTTTGTCGTCTTTTCTGTATATTATTGCATATGTCATACAGGATGGCAGTCTGTAAACCAAACGAATTATCATGGATAACAACTTCTTTGTTTATTAAAAGATTTTTCAAACCAAATGACCAATAAGCCGGTTATGTATAGATAAAACCGATCATATGTATAGATAAAACCGATCATAGAAGCGTCGGATTCGGTGTCTTGTTTACAGTACAGAAAAACAAAAAAAAGTGAGCAAAAGTCAATTAACATCTTTCAGGAAATGAGGAAAATTTTCTCAATCAATTAATTATTTCCGTCTTATTAAAAATCCACCAACTTATGATGTACTCTGATGGCAAAAGCTCGATCATCGCTTTGATTTCGGTGAGTATCAGTGGTAAATGACAAATGGTAGGTAAGAGATATATTCACCGTCTTTTGTCCTTATCATGCCAGTAGTAGAGAAAGGCTAAATCCATTATGATTTTGCCGGGGGGATAACTCTTGGGGAGATGACGGGGAGTTCCGCCAGGGGGCGCCACCAGCTCAAGAGACCAAAAACTACCTCCAGCACAGAAGAGTTCCAATCTAGGGGGAGGTAACTCTGGGTGACTATAGTTCCGGCAAAGGGCCCCAGGGCATGTATTCTTCCGCGGTGATGCGGTCTGGCGGTGATGCGGTCGCGGGAAAAAGCTACCGCGGAGAAAAAGTAGTCCCCGGACTTCAAATACGCTGCATAGTCCGATTGGGTCGAGTGAGGTATCAAAGTGAAGCATTCGTGAAGGGGCATCCAGTCATGGACGGGTGCATGTAAAATTAGGATTTTTCCCCGAAACTATTAAAAGCGGAACACGGACTTTACCCTTAAAATAAGGGAAACCCCCTATCAACCCTAGCCAAAAGGGCTAATATCGGTCCCCGGGCTTATTGGGACCTGCCTATCAAGTCAATGGGGTGGGTGCATGTAAAATTAGGATTTTTTCCCGAAACTATAAAAAGCGGAACACGGACTTTACCCCTAAAATAGGGGAAAACCCCTATCAACCCTAGCCAAAAGGGCTAATATCGGTCCCCGGGTTTATCGGGGCCTGCCTATCCAGTCAATGGGGTGGGTGCATGTAAAATTAGGATTTTTTCTCGAAACTATAAAAAGCGGAATACGGACTTTACCCCTAAAATAGGAGAAAACACCTATCAACTCTAGCCAAAAGGGCTAATATCGATCCCCGGGCTTATCGGGGCCTGCCTATCAAGTCAATGGGGAGGGTGTATGTAAAATTAGGATTTTTTCCCGAAACTATAAAAAGCGGAACACGGACTTTACCCCTAAAATAGGGGAAAACACCTATCAACCCTAGCCAAAAGGGTTAATATCGGTCCCCGGGCTTATCGGGGCCTGCCTATCAAGTCAATGGGGTGGATGCATGTAAAATTAGGATTTTTTCCCGAAACTATAAAAAGCGGAACACGGACTCTACCCCTAAAATAGGGGAAAACCCCTATCAACCCTAGCCAAAAGGGCTAATATCGGTCCCCGGGCTTATCGGGGCCTGCCTATCAAGTCAACGGGGTGGGTGCATGTAAAATTAGGATTTTCTCCCGAAACTATAAAAAGCGGAACTCGGACTTTACCCCTACAATAGGGGTCTGTTTTATACAATATAAGGGAAAATGCCTGTATGGGGTATGGGGATGGTCAATTTTTTTTCGTGGGCTTTACTATGGCTTGTGGGGTCTCGTTTTTCTCGTTTCGCCAAGAAAATGACAATGGGAAGGGTCCCGAGGCGAATCGGTGAAAGTTTTGGGAAAAGTCACCGAGGTCTGTATATAGGCTCATACTGGCTATATGGAGGGAGGGGTGGTCAATTTTTTTGGGGGGTGTTACTATGGGTTGTGGGGTCTCGTTTTTCTCGTCTCACCAAGAAAATCACAATGGGAGGGGTCCCGGGGCGAATCGGTGAAATTTTGGGGAAAAGTCACCGAGGTCTGTATATAGGCCCATAGGCTGGCTATGGGGGTATAGGTTCAACCTGGGAAATTCACACACGTTCATTGTGATATGGGTTGTGGGGTCTCGTTTTTCACGTCTCGTCATTTAGAACACAATGGGAGCGGTCTCGGAGCGCAACGGTGAAATTTTTGGAAAAGTACCGGGTAGGCCTGTATATAGGCCTATAGGCTGGCTATAGGAGGGATAGGTTCAACCTGGGAAATTCACACACGTTCATTGTGATATGGGCTGTTTGGATTTGTTTTTCACGTCTCGTCATTTAGAACACGATGGGAAGGGTCCCGGAGCGAAACGGTGAAATTTTTAGAAAAAGTTCACCGAGGCCTGGGTAGGCCCATAGGCCTATACTGCATGGCTATGGGGTATAGGCCCATACGGGGTGGACGTTTTGGGGTCTAGGTGAGCCCCTAATGATCCTATGATGTTGTATGAGGTCTTATTTTGAAGCTCTCGTGGAGGAGCATTCGACTGCACTAATGGTTCGGCCGTTTTCAATATTTTGCGCATGCGCAGTCTGACCGTAGTATAGAAAGCAGCCCTTTTGGGTGGTATGTGGGTGTGTGTTTGGGGTATAGATGGACCGCTATGGGGTCCGAATGGGTCGTGGAAGGTGTCAAAGTGAAGCTTGTGTGGGGTAGAGTCAGAATGGCGTGTTTTTAAATGCAAGTCGCGTCAATCTGCGCATGCGCAGTTGGTTGTAGTAAGTAAAGTGGCCATTTTGGGGCAGTGCAGGAAGGTATTTGGTGTCGAGATGGACCATCCTTGGTCCGAATGCGTCCTGGGAGGTGTCATTTTGTAGCTCTCGGGGTGTAGACCCCGATTTGGGGGCTGCCCACGTCACCTGTGACGTCATCGGTGACGTCATCAGTACGAGTAGTAGCGAAAGTGAACATTTTAGGACACTGAAGGATAATATTTGGGGTAGAGCGGGACCATCCTTGGTCCGAATGCGTCGTGGGAGGTGTCATGTTGTAGCTCTCGGGGTGTACACCCCGATTTGAGGCATGTCCGCAGCATCTGTGACGTCATCGGTGACGTCATCAGTACGAGTAGTAGCGAAAGCGGGTATTTTGGGGCAGTGAAGGAAGGTATTTGGTGTAGAGATGGACCATCCTTGGTCCGAATGCGTCGTGTGAGGTGTCATCTTGTAGCAACGCCCGCCAACACCAAGCTCAATGCTTCAACGCCCTGGTGAAATAGCTCAGAAGCTCTGATTTCTAGATATTCCATGGAATTGTCACTCATTCTTCGAAATGCAGTGACGTCCGTCGTTACGCCTTAACAGACCGGAGACAGTACAACAACAACAACAAGGATGAGACATGAGAGAACAACAACAAGAAGTTTTTTCATATAGTTTATTCTCCCCAATGTTACATCATACCCACGCTGGGAGAGCCGCGTTGGGTATATTTACAATTCAAGAAGGCTCTTGTCCAATCAGAGGCCACCATTTGCATCTGTCATATTCGTTCCTGTCCGTTAGATGTATTCTTGTCCAATCAGAAGTCTCCGTTTCAGAAAGTTCCATCTTCGGCCATGTTCGCCGTTTATTCTAATCATCGTCATTGAAGATGGCTTCCACGTAGTTGCGTAGACGGGTGAGGTCAGTCAGTCGGAAATTGTAGATATCTTGAATAGGGCGATGACGGTGGAAACAGTGCCGTATCGTGGGCCAATGGCGACGATAGATGTCACTCACTGGATGGGCGTCCTGTAAGAGATCGTTGGGAACATCCACCGCATCTTCCAGAAAATGTTCGTTGTTGTCAGGCGTATGACTGGGAACAGTAATGATAGGGACCGGCTGGATATCTAGGCTCTTCTGAACTGTGGGTATAGGCGGGCTCTCCGTGATCGCATCACCAGTGGCATTCGTCTCCCCGAGCTCATCTTCACTAGGTCTGACCCTCATGGGTGCCTCTTTAGTGGAAAGTTGTCGCTCATACCGTGGTGATGGACTATGAATCAAACGTTGATGCTGTCTTAACTGACTGGGTCGTTTGAAGATTTGACCACAACCGTTACATTGTTCCGTCGCGCCCTCTTCCGCGCCCTGTTCCGTCGCGCGTTCGTGGCGCAGTAAATGATCCTCCCGATTGAATGACCGTGCGCAGGTTGTACAAGTATACCGAGCATAGCTGTGGGTGGAGGCCTCGTGGCGTCTTCGGTCACCTCCGTGTCTCTTCGGTCACCTCCGTAACTACCCGGCTGTTCCCGTGTAAACCCGGATGGATCTCCGTGTCTCTTCGGTGACCTCCGTAACATCTTCGGTCACCTCCGTGTTTCTTCGGTCACCTCCGTAACGTCAACGATCAACATGTAGACATATAGAGTATGTACGGCATGTTATGGTATTCATCAGTGCATGAGTGACGCATTCAGCCGATGGGGGTGGTCGGTCAGCTTGGTAACGAAAAACGTGGCATTGGTCACCCTCTCTACGACCCATTGTGTGTTTGGGTGTTGTTGTTTGGCTCATTCCAAGGGATCCACGGTGTCCAGTTTCTCCAGCATCGCCTCTAGCTACGCCCGGTTAATGATGGTAAACGGTTGGTCAAATACCCGGATGTTACTGCCCGGGTAAAAATATCGGGCTTGGTCTGTGTCCTTATGCTGCAGCACATAACCAAACGCCAGATTCAACTTGAAGGCCGTAGTTTGATCGTTGAAGATGGCTTCCACGTAGCTGCGTAGACGGGCGAGGTCGGTCAGTCGGAAATTGTAGATATCTTGAATAGGGCGATGACGGCAGAAACAGTGCCGGATCATGGGCCAATGGCGCCGATAGATGTCACTCACTGGATGGTCTTCGTGTAACAGATCGCTGGGAACATTTATGGGTTCGTCCACGAAGTGTACTTTGCCCTCCACGTCGTACAAAATCTGGCCCACGGTCTTGTTGTCGGAATTTGACTGTTGAATTAGGGCGGCATCATCATCGGCCCTCGTGCGATGGGTGGGAGTTCCCCCTGTTTCGATATTGATGCCTACGGGCTCTTCTATCTGCAAACGTGGCTGCGGAACAGGGTGTCGTGTGCGTTGGTGTCGCAGCAACTGACTGGTCAGTTTGAAAAGCCGACCACATTCTTCGCATGGACGCTTGTGTACTTCATGGCGTGCACGTGTGTGGCGCTGTAAATGATCCGGGCGCTGAAACGACAGTGTACATATCGTACAGTTATACCGGGCGGTTCCTTCGTGCTTGGTAGCCTCATGGCGGCGCAAGTCGTGCAGACGAGTGAATGATTTCGAGCACGTAGTACAAGTGAACATCTTGGTGGTTGACAGAGTGTCTGATGAAACGGCCAGGCCGCTTCCCTTTTATAGCACGTTAGCTGGTATCATGTTCGGGCACCTCCGTGTCTCTTCGGTGATCTCCGTGACATCTTCGGTGACCTCCGTGTCTCTTCGGGCACCTCCGTGACATCTTCGGTGATCTCCGTGACATCTTCGGGCACCTCCGTGTCTCTTCGGCCACCTCCGTGTCTTTTCGGGAAGTGACCGAAGAGACTCGGAAGTGGACGACATTGTGGGAAAAACCCCACAGACAGGTCAGTACATGTGCTATCATGTTCACACTCCGTCACCGAAAAGACACGGACTGAAGATGGCGGACCTCGCCCGGTGGTGGTGTTGGTGGGAGCTCCCGTGTGGCAGAGCTCTTGGATCGGAGCTCTTGGAACTCAAAGCGTGTGGAGCTCAGAGCTCGGAAGTGACATTTGCATATGACCTCTGTGAGGTCACTTCCGCTTCCGTTCACGTGACCGGAACTGACCTTTGACCCCGGCGCGCAATTTTATCCGGTATTGTTAGCGCGCGCCGGGGTCAAAGGTCAGTTCCAGTCACGTGAACGGAAGCGGAAGTGACCTCACAGAGGTCATATGCAAATGTCACTTCCGAGCTCTGAGCTCCACACGCTTTGAGCTCCAAGAGCTCCGATCCAAGAGCTCTGCCACACGGGAGCTCCCACCACAACCACCACCACCGGGCGAGGTCCTCCATCTTCAGTTCGTGTCTTTTCGGTGACGGAGTGTGAACATGATAGCACATGTACTGACCCGTCTGTGGGGTTTTCCCCACAATGTCGTTCACTTCCGAGTCTCTTCGGTCACTTCCCATCGAAGGGCCACTGCTCTGGAGGTCACCGAAGATGTCACGGAGATCACCGAAGAGACACGGAGGTGCCCGAAAATGATACCAGCTAAAAGGGAATTGGCCTGGCCGTTTCATCAGACACTCTGTCAACCACCAAGATGTTCACTTGTACTACGTGGTCGAAATCATTCACTCGTCTGCACGACTTGCGCCGCCATGAGGCTACCAAGCACGAAGGAACCGCCCGGTATAGCCGTACGATATGTACACTGTCGTTTCAGCGCCCGGATCATTTACAGCGCCACACACGTGCACGCCATGAAGTACACAAGCGTCCATGCGAAGAATGTGGTCGGCTTTTCAAACTGACCAGTCAGTTGCTGCGACACCAACGCACACGACACCCTGTTCCGCAGCCACGCTTGCAGGTAGAAGAGCCCGTAGGCATCAATATCGAAACAGGGAGAACTCCCACCCATCGCACGAGGGCCGATGATGATGTCGCCCTAATTCAAGTCAAATTCCGACGACAAGACCTTGGGCCAGATTTTGTACGACGTGGAGGGCAAAGTACACTTCGTGGACGAACCCATAAATGTTCCCAGTGATCTGTTACACGAAGACCATCCAGTGAGTGACATTTATCGGCGCCATTGGCCCATGATCCGGCACTGTTTCTACCGTCATCGCCCTGTTCAAGATATCTACAATTTCCGACTGACCGACCTCGCCCGTCTACGTAGCTACGTAGAAGCCATCTTCAAAGATCAAACTACGGCCTTCAAATTGAATCTGGCGTTTGGTTATGAGCTGCAGCATAAAGAGACAG
>JAVTVY010024354.1:64115-86000 GCA_036873755.1 Hanleya hanleyi
CACGAGGGCGCGACGGAACAATGTAACGGTTGTGGTCAACTCTTCAAACGACCCAGTCAGTTAAGACAGCACCAACGTTTGATTCATAGTCCATCACCACGGTATGAGCGACAACTTTCCACTAAAGAGGCACCCATGAGGGTCAGACCTAGTAAAGATGAGCCCGGGGAGACGAATGCCACTGGTGATGCGATCACGGACAGCCCGCCTATACCCACAGTTCAGAAGAGCCTAGATATCCAGCCGGTCCCTATCATTACTGTTCCCAGTCATACGCCTGACAACAACGAACATTTTCTGGAAGACGCGGTGGATGTTCCCAGCGATCTCTTACAGGACGCCCATCCAGTGTGTGACATCTATCGTCGCCATTGGTCCATGATACGGCACTGTTTCCGCCGTCATCGCCCTATTCAAGATATCTACAATTTCCGACTGGCTGACCTCACCCGTCTACGCAACTACGTGGAAGCCATCTTCAATGACCAAGCTACGTCCTTCAAATTAAATCTGGCGTTTGCTTATGTACTGCAGCATAAGGAGACAGATCAAGTCCGATACTTTTACCCGAGCAGTAACATCCGTGTATTTGACCAACCGTTTCCCATCATTAACCGCGCGTCTCTAGAGAGGATGCTGGAGAAACTGGACACCGTGGATCCCTTGGAATGGGCCCAACAACAACGCCCCAACACCATCTGGACAGTGGAGAGTGTGACCAATGTTACGTTCTTCGTGACCAAACTACGGAATATTCCCATCGAGTGAATGTATTCACCCATGCACTGATAGATACTCAGAATGCACAAACAACTATCTGAGGATATGTTGCCTCAACGGTATCCTGGGCTGCCCGACGATGATTAGAATAAACGGCGAACATTGCCGAAGATGGAACTTTCTGAAATGGAGACTTCTGATTGGACAAGAATACATCTAACGGACAGGAACGAATATGACAGATGCAAATGGTGGCCTCTGATTGGACAAGAGTCTTCTTGAATTGTAAATATACCCAACGCGGCTCCCCCAGCGTGGGTATGATGTAACATTGGAGAGAATAAACTATATGAAAACACTTCTTGTTGTTGTTGTTCTCTCATGTCTCATCCTTGTTGTTGTTGTTGTACTGTCTCCGGTCTGTTAAGGCGTAACGACGGACGTCACTGCATTTCGAAGAATGAGTGACAATTCCATGGAATATCTAGAAAATCAGAGCTTCTGAGCTATTTCACCAGGGCGTTGAAGCATTGAGCTTGGTGTTGGCGAGCGTTGCTACAAGATGACACCTCACACGACGCATTCGGACCAAGGATGGTCCATCTCTACACCAAATACCTTCCTTCACTGCCCCAAAATACCCGCTTTCGCTACTACTCGTACTGATGACGTCACCGATGACGTCACAGATGCTGCGGACATGTCTCAAATCGGGGTGTACACCCCGAGACCTACAACATGACACCTCCCACGACGCATTCGGACCAAGGATGGTCCCGCTCTACCCCAAATATTATCCTTCAGTGCCCTAAAATGTCCACTTTCGCTACTACTCGTACTGATGACGTCACCGATGACGTCACATGTGACGTGGGCAGCCCCCAAATCGGGGTCTACACACCGAGAGCTACAAAATGACACCTCCCAGGACGCATTCGGACCAAGGATGGTCCATCTCGACACCAAATACCTTCCTGCACTGCCCCAAAATGGCCACTTTACTTACTACAACCAACTGCGCATGCGCAGATTGACGCGACTTGCATTTAAAAACACGCCATTCTGACTCTACCCCACACACGCTTCACTTTGACACCTTCCACGACCCATTCGGACCCATAGCGGTCCATCTATACCCCAAATACACACCCACATACCACCCAAAAGGCTTGCTTTCTATACTACGGCCAGACTGCGCATGCGCAAAATATCGAAAACGGACGAACCATTAGTGCAGTCGCATGTTCCTCCACGAGAGCTTCAAAATAAGACCTCATACGACATCATAGGATCATTAGGGGCTCACCTAGACCCCAAAACGTCCACCCCGTATGGGCCTATACCCCCATAGCCATGCAGTATAGGCCTATGGGCCTACCCAGGCCTCGGTGAACTTTTCCAAAAATTTCACCGTTTCGCCCCGGGACCCTTCCCATCGTGTTCTAAATGACGAGACGTGAAAAACAAATCCAAACAGCCCATATCACAATGAACGTGTGTGAATTTCCCAGGTTGAACCTATCCCTCCTATAGCCAGCCTATAGGCCTATATACAGGCCTACCCGGTACTTTTCCAAAAATTTCACCGTTGCGCTCCGAGACCGCTCCCATTGTGTTCTAAATGACGAGACGTGAAAAACGAGACCCCACAACCCATATCACAATGAACGTGTGTGAATTTCCCAGGTTGAACCTATACCCCCATATAGCCAGTATGGGACTATATGGGCTATATGGTACTTTTCCAAAAATTTCACCGTTGCGCTCCAAGACCCTTCCCATCGTGTTCTAAATGACGAGACGTGAAAAACAAATCCAAGCAACCCATATCACAATGAACGTGTGTGAATTTCCCAGGTTGGACCTATACCCCCCATAGCCAGCCTATGGGCCTATATACAGACCTCGGTGACTTTTCCCAAAAATTTCACCGATTCGCCCCGGGACCCCTCCCATTGTGATTTTCTTGGTGAGACGAGAAAAACGAGACCCCACAACCCATAGTAACACCCACAAAAAAAATTGACCACCCCTCCCTCCATATAGCCAGTATGAGCCTATATACAGACCTCGGTGACTTTTCCCAAAAATTTCACCGATTCGCTCCGGGACCCTTCCCATTGTCATTTTCTTGGCGAAACGAGAAAAACGAGACCCCACAAGCCATAGTAAAGCCCACGAAAAAAAATTGACCATCCCCATACCCCATACAGGCATTTTCCCTTATATTGTATAATACAGACCCCTATTGTAGGGGTAAAGTCCGAGTTCCGCTTTTTTATAGTTTCGTGAAAAAATCATAATTTTACATGCACCCACCCCATTGACTTGATAGGCAGGCCTCGATAAGCCCGGGGACCGATTTTAGCCCTTTTGGCTAGGGTTGATAGGGGGTTTCCCCTATTTTAGGGGTAAAGTCCGTGTTCCGCTTTTTATAGTTTCGGGAAAAAATCCTAATTTTACATGCACTCACCCCATTGACTGGATAGGCAGGCCCCGATAAGCCCGGGGATCGATATTAGCCCTTTTGGCTAGAGTTGATAGGTGTTTTCCCCTATTTTAGGGGTAAAGTCCGTATTCCGCTTTTTATAGTTTCGGGAAAAAATCCTAATTTTACATGCACCCACCCCATTGACTTGATAGGCAGGCCCCGATAAGCCCGGAGACCGATATTAGCCCTTTTGGCCAGAGTTGATAGGAGTTTTCCCCTATTTTAGGGGTAAAGTCCGTGTTCCGCTTTTTATATTTTCGGGGGAAAATCCTAATTTTACACGCACCCACCCCATTGACTTGATAGGTAGGTGCCAATAAGCCCGGGGACCGATATTAGCCCTTTTGGCTAGGGTTGATAGGGGGTTTCCCTTATTTTAAGGGTAAAGTCCGTGTTCCGCTTTTAATAGTTTCGGGAAAAAATCCTAATTTTACATGCACCCACCCATGACTGGATGCCCCTTCAGGAATGCTTCACTTTGATACCTCACTCGACCCAATCGGACTATGCAGCGTATTTGAAGTCTGGGGACCGCATCACCGCCAGACCGCATCACCGCGGAAGAATACATGCCCAGGGACCCTTTGCCGGAACTATAGTGACGCAGAGTTACCTCCGCCTAGATTGGAACTCTTCTGTGCTGGAGGTAGTTTTTGGTCTCTTGAGCTGGTGGCGCCCCCCTGGCGGAACTCCCCGTCATCTCCCCAAGAGTTATCTCCCCCGGCAAAATCATAATGGATTTAGCCTTTCTCTACTACTCATGCCTTGTTAGAAATAGCGTAGCAGAAATAAATGACACAACGTACACCACAACCACTTCACTGAGACTAAGTTGTTCACCAATTGTTCTGTTATAAATCATACACAGTGATGCATCTGGAATGCATTTCCAACCACCTCACTGGAGCATAATAATATCCCAGCCACCAGTCAGATTTTCGGACAGGATCCCTGCCCGAGCAGCACACCGCCGGAAGTGACATTATTTATAGTAAAAGCGATGTTTGTCGAACATTCCGATTACTGTTCAATTCTGCTGTATACCTTTGTTGACCTAGCGTTAAAAAGAATGATCTAGAGATTATTTTCCCCGTTTATATGGGCAGAGCATACGAAAAGTAGTTCGCTCATGTGCAAACTGTTCAAAAGAGTTGTTCGGTCGGATTCAAACTGAACCGTGTGGGTGTGGGGTTTTTTCCTATACATCATAGCCACGTCGTAAAGATCATCTTTCGCTATTGGGGACAGGGTGTTAGTGGAGTTAGTCTGTGAAACGGAGCATGCGCTGTGAGGAGGTCGAGTACTTCAGACCTACCAGCCGCACTAGCTGTAGCTTAACGAGTTTGGCAGTTGATTTATCTACTACACATGTACTCTTAACCGAGGTGCTGAACAAGGGAATTGGAGATTAACGACGAGAATCCACGCAACAGTGTGCGAACTTCGAAAAAAAAACAAAAAAAAACATCAAACGAATAAATAAATCACGCAAGTGGACTTAACAATACAACTCATGTTGTGTAGAACGGAAATTCGCTTGAAAACGTGTATCCCTTTTTCTCCCATTATTCTACCCAAATTAGCATTTAATGGAAGCAGGTGTATCGCTTATCTACCACGAGCCTCTGAATCATCGCAATTGCCTCATTTCTTGCAGTGTCCCATAATGACAGACACGAACTCATATTTCGTATACGATCTAAATCTAGCGAATCACCATATATACTATTGGCCACATAAATAATGACAATTCCAGTCCCATATCTGTTACATCGTGTTCGCAAGGAAATTTGTATCAAACCCGTCGGCTGTCATCACTGGTGTGATGCAAGAGAAGATGTTCACATGTATGGCAAGCCGTATTGGTATTTACCCGTTTAATTTTGACACAAAATATTTTTTTTATATATATCAAAAATAAATATACGCCGTTTTGGTATTCATTTATTTTTTATATCATTTTATTTCTCAAGAAAAGATTTTTATATCAAAAATAAACGAGTTTGATATTTGTTGGGTTATTTTGATATAAAAAATATTTTCTTGTTATTCAAAAAGTCCATTTTTGATATAAAATTTTATTGATGCTATAAAACAATGATGTTAAAAAGGGAATTTTCGACACGGCTTGCCATACACATGCAATTTATCATGTTTATAATCAACAAAACAATGGGTCACTTGGTAAATTAAACCTCGTCCATGACAGTAACAAATCATCCCTTATGCTGAACGATCCAGATATTCCGGTTGGCCTTTTGATGCAGTAATTTATATGGATTAGATATGCAAATGAGTCACTAGTAACCTTTGCAGTAATAAGTAGCCTACTGAAATGATCTAAGAGTAAGCCATGTAGGTACGCACAGATTTAAGCAGTTCCATAAGTAGTATAGAAAGGCTATCTTTGGGCCCGTTGACCTACTTTCGTAGAGGTCAAGTTCCGACAACGGTCACGTGACGACATCGCGGAGGAATACATTCGCCGGAGTCACTTCCGGTCACGTGATTGTCACGTGACCTTTGTCGGAACTATAGCGGCCTTGACCTCTATGGAAGTAGGTCAACGGGCTCAAAGAGAGACATTCTATACTACTTCCATAGTTTGTGAAGTTCTTGTTCAACCTTCACACAGCGCATGTTCAGTTTTACAGGCTCGCTCCACTATGACCCTGCCATGGATAGCGGAAGATGTCCTTTACGACGTGGCTGTGACATACATGGAAAAATCCATCGGAACCGACGAGAGACAGAGCAATTATAACCATGAACGGACTGTGCGATTTGGGGTGACCGTGGGGGTGAGTAGTGAGGTGTGTAGGGGTGTGAGAGGGCTGATTCTCCCTAAATATTTTCGTATCCCTGAGACTAGGGAGCTGTAACTTATCCACATTATATCCTTGGTTCAAGCTCTACAGAACATGTGGCAAATCCGAAATGCTGACATTAGTGACGTCACAGTACGGTCTTCTTTCCGATTTTTCGATTTTTTATTTATGCAGTTTTATTCGTAAAACGTCCATGACAAATTAGTAAATAATTATTTGATGTGAAATTAAATACTTTTTTATCCTTCACTCTACTCTCTGATCGAGCAGTTGTGTAATGGAATAAGTTATTCTACTCTCTGATCGACCAGTTGTACAATGTCATAAGTTATTCTACTCTCGCGTATACCAGCTGTACTATTCTACTCTCACCTCAACCAGTTGTACAATAGAATAAGCTATTCTACTCTAGCGTTGATCAGTTGTACAATGGAATAAGCTATTCTACTCTCTCATCGACCAGTTGAACAACGGAATAAGCTATTTACTCTCTCATCGACTTGTTGTACAATACAATAATATATTTACTATCTCATCGACGATTTGTACAATGGAATAAGCTATTCTACTCTCTCATCAACCAGCTGTACAATGCATTAAGCTATTTTACTCTCTCATCGGACAGTTGTACAATGGAATAAGCTATTCTACTCGCGCGTCGACCAGTTGCACAATGGAATAAACTACTCTACTGTCGAGTCTACCAGCTGTACTATTGTACTCTCACCTCGGCCAGTGGTACAATGGAATAAGCTATCCTACTCTCTCATCGACCAGTTGTACAATGGAATAAGCTATTTACTCTCTCACCAACCTGTTGTACAATACAATAAGATAATTACTATCTCATCGACGATTTGTACAATAGAATAAGCTATTCTACTCTCTCACCAACCAGTTGTACAATGGAATAAGCTATTCCACTCTCCCACCAATAGCTGTACAACGGAATAAGCTATTCTACTCTCTCATCGACCAGCTGTATAATGGAATAAGCTATTCTAATCTCTCACCAACCAGTTATGCAATGGAATAAGCTATTTTATTATCTCATCGACCAGTTGTACAATGAAATAAGCTATTCTACTCTCTCACCGACCAGGTGTACATTGGAATAAGCTATCCTATCCTCGCATCGACCAGTTGTATTATGGAATAAGCTATTCTACTCCCCCACCAACCAGTTGTACAATGGAATAAGCTATTCTACTCTCCCACCAACCAGCTGTACAATGGAATAAGCTATTCTACTCTCTCACCAACCAGCTGTACAATGGAATAAGCTATTCTACTCTCCCACCAACCAGTTGCACAATGAAATAAGCTATTCTACTCTCGCGTCGACCAGTTGTACTATTCTACTATCTCGTCGACCAGTTCTACAGCGAATATATGTGACATATATACATCTGCCTTAAATATATGTGCTGTATATTTGCGAAATTTGCTAAGTCAAAGAGATAAGAAAGCGAATAAGAAAATTTGGGAGGGGAGATCAAGCAAATGGAGAAGGAAAAGAACGGATATGCCAAAGAATCCCACAGTTGTTCCACCCCAGCGGTTACAAAAAAAAGCATTACGCAAATAGGCTAAAAATTACCCAAAACGAAAGGCGAAAAAGTCATATAATTTTCCAGGTTGTGATTCTATTTAATGTAACTGCATAAGATCACAAACACGGCAATATTGTCTGACGGTCTATCGACATGGTACGTTTCATGCTGTACTATTTCCTCGTGCCCATTATCAGTCTGTATTATACGTACTCGACTGAACAAAACAACCGTTTATCTTTGTACTTTTTAACCATCCTTTACGGAAATGAAGCGCAATCGCCATTCGCTATTTTATAGTTTGACGGATGTTTTATTCATAGGTGACGTTTTGAAATTTAGACATAATCAAATTTGATGTGAAGGGATTCAGATTGGAAACGACAGAAGCATACTTTTGTAATGGTTTGCTTTATTGAATGCATATGATGTAATATGATGGGGAATGATAAAAGATCCGGAGATGTTTGGGTTTATTGAAAGGACGTCAAAAGTCGCATCTATCACACGAGGCGATAACTGACTGCAGAGATAAAATCGGCAGAATATCCAATTACGGCCCATTGTCTGACCACAATACACATAATGTGGTTTTGCGCTGATTAAACACGAGATCCCCATTCGTAATGAAATGTCACCTCTCGACTACAATATATAAATCAGTGGGTGAATATGTCACAAACTTGCCCGAGAATTGACTAGCACTGTCAGCGGCGAATCCATCAATTCTGATTGACGTCATCTTCAAAAGCGGCTTATTTTGGTTGATTTTTCGGTCAGCTGTTTCGAATTTTTTATTTATGTGTTTCCTTCCCACAAAACTGCATGATAAATTAGTAAGTAATAATCTGGTGTGAAACAAAATGGGGTCTGCCCGCTTTTCCACACAAAAAATCTGAAATTTTGAAGAACAATTACGAAAACATCACTTTTCTGGTACCCCCATGGACGCCATTTTGAATTTACCCATGATTCTCTGCTCCGGGTGTTATCCAAATAGGCGCAAAATGATCCCAATATGATAAACTGAAGAGTGATGGAGTCTCAGGTCTCAACTTTTTTTTTAGATAGAGCAAAACGTTTGGTTGGGGAGTGGGGTGATAACCCCCTCAGGCCTGACAGGGTTAACACAATGCTCACAAGCAGACACATACAACAATCTTTTCTAACGGCCTTTCAACATTTTACGTTTCATGATGTACTATTTCCTTGTGCCCATTACCTGACTGTCGTTCTGTATTATGCGTATTCGTTTGAACAAAACAACGATTTATTTTACTTTTTAACCCTCCTTTAGGGAAATGAAGAGAAATCGCCGATCGCTATTTTGTAGTTTGACGGATGTTTTATTCATAGATGACGTTTTGAAATTTAGACATAATCAAATTTGATGTGAAGGGTTTCAGATTGAAAACGACAGATCATACTTTTGTAATGGTTTTGCTTTATTGAATGCATATGATGTAATATGATGGGGAATGATAAAAGATCCGGAGATGTTTGGGTTTATTGAAAGGACGTCAAAAGTCGCATCTATCACACGAGGCGATAACTGGCTACAGAGATAAAACCGGTACAATATCCAATTACAGCCCGATGCCTGATCACAATACACATAATGTGGTTTTGCGCCGATTAAACATTAGATCCCGATTTGTAATGAAATATCACCTCTCGACTACCAATATATAAATCAGTGGGGGAATATGTCACAAACTTGTCCGAGAATTGACTAGCGCTGTCAGCGGTGAATCCGACAATCCTAGATATCCGTCAATATGACACGGGATCACATCCCAATATTGTCTACTGTCAAAATCTCGCCCACGATTGCATTCATATTTCGCTGCTGTGTTGGCCGTAAACAAGGGTAAAAAAGTCTCCGCACTCATAAGAATAACACTTACTCAAGTCGTATACAAACAGCCAGAATTGGTTTCGTGTTGCCAAACAAAATACAGAATTATTCGATGAGTGTTAGAAATGTTTATTTTCCAACCAGAGCCAATTTTTTCCTGGAGATATTAAATGGGTATCAAATCAGATTTTTTTTTATTTTGTGCCTCTTTCTGTCGACCCGTCACTTTGATTTCAGAGTGCCTTCTCAGTTGTTTGAGATTCAAGTAGTAAGCCAATCTCAATAAAATCAGACATAATATCACGGAATAAAATCAGTTATAATATCACGGAATATTATATCTTACACCAGGGATACACAATTCCCGTGCGAATTTCAAACTACATTTGTAGCCAATCAGGTGGCTACCTGGGTTGAACATGACGCCCCATGTTACTACACACAGGAGCACGTAGACCAGTATAGTAAACAGTATAGAGAAACAAGTGTTCAGACATAGTGAGTGGTAAACGTAAACTTCAAAGGGTTTATTCCCGCCGAAAATCTGGTTTTGTCAGACGGTACAAAATATGAAAAGACCGAACCGCGCAAAGTTCTTTATATATCCGTGAAATAAACGCCAATCAACGTCAAACTGAAAAAACAGAATTTGTCGTGATTGGATTATTATAGAATATCGGAAAACAGGAAAATTTTCCACAGCGTCACCTCCAGATGGTATTTCCCTGGTATACCATCTTGGTATTCAATAGGGTTTAAATGAGTTTCTCTTATCGTCAGCAAACGAACTGCTCCATACTCATCAATTTGAAATAATTATTGGGGTTGGTCCACAGTAGAATTCAATCGAATCCAAATTGCTGTCATTGGACAACAATGTGCATTGAATCTTTCTTTAAATGGTTTACCATGTAGGCCTATACTGACAATTTTTTTCCACACCTCGTGACATGTGCGTATTGGCAACCGATGAGCAACGACTACAGGAACGACCCGGATACACACTAAAATTTTCGGTGTCCGTTTAGTGTTCAAATTTTAACACTAATGTTCTCCCGATATTCGAATGTATTCTTGAATACGACTGTTAAAACACAGGTTTCGTTGTGTGCAGTGCCATTTATCATTGATCAAATTTTGAACACTGCTGCGCGTTTTTTTTCCAGAATACAAAACGAGTGTTCAAAAACTGTTACATTGGAACACGCCTTGGTGTTCTAAGCTCGAAAATCTTTGGTTAGTGTTTTTGGTCATTACAATTTGAACAACACTGTTCACTTGTGTTTTGGTGGGAAATTTAAGCCGTACGACGTCGGGCATTACAGGCTGGTTTCTCTGGGTATTCTTGCATTTACTAGGTTACCCCATGTTGAGGCGTTTACTCCATCAGACGTCCACGCTGCTCATCCAATGAACATCAGATGAGTTGTTTGAGATACTAAGTTGTCCGAGAATCCACCGTTTTCTCGGGTCTGAATGTTAGGTGCCGAGGGATGCTTTCCTGTAGAGTTTTATGGTTGCTTTTTAGTCGCCAGACGTGGTCAATTTTTCCCCACCTCTTGCATATCGCTCCACTTCATGTTTAGAATACGACAAAATGGAAAGACTTTACACACTGCTATTCTAATTATTCGAAAAAACCCGGGAACACAAAAAGAGTTTTTCCCACCTCTTGCATATCGCTCCACTTCATGTTTAGAATACGACAAAATGGAAAGACTTTACACACTGCTATTCTAATTATTCGAAAAAAACCCGGGAACACAAAAAGAGTTTTTCCCACCTCTTGCATATCGCTCCACTTCATGTTTAGAATACGACTAAATGGAAAGACTTTGCACACTGCTATTCTAATTATTCGAAAAAACCCGGGAACACAAAAAGAGTTTTTCCCACCTCTTGCATATCGCTGCAGTTCATGTTTAGAATACGACTAAATGGAAAGACTTTGCACACTGCTATTCTAATTATTCGAAAAAAAAACGAGAACACAAAAAGAGTGTTCAAAACTGTTACACTATACATTTTGGTGTTCTAAAGTGAAACACTGTTGTTTAGTGCGTATCCGGTCTGGTGTGAAAGGAAATATTGTCTCTTTTCATATGTTTCTCTTTAGGAAAATTCGTCTTAACTGAGTAAGACGAAGAGTACGTGCCCTTGACTCAAATCGTGCTTCCCATCTGCATGTGAATCATTGTCAATCAAAATGTCTTCGTCCGTAAGTTCGTGGGTTGTTAGGAGCTTGGTCCTTCGATTTCGTGCTTACCGACCGTTGTTCGGTATGGTGCTTGTCCCCGATCTTCAAGTCATGCTAACGTCACGAAACTCTAGTTGCGCATGCTCGGCCACCATCCGAGACGTTTTCAGTTTTGGTTGGGTGGCCTGACTGGCCGACTCATGTCATGCATTATTACCCTATCAAACTATCCTTGGTAAATTCAAAATGGCGCCGTCATTTGCGGTACCAGAAAAGTGATGTTTTCGTCATTTTTCTTCACAAGTTTTGCTCTTCTGCGAGGAAAATTTGGCAAAACTTTTTCATTTCACATCAGACTATTGTTTACTACTTTATCATGCAGTTTTTGCGAAAAAATGACATAAAGAAAAAAATCGACCAAAAATGACATTTTGAAAGTGACGTCATCACAGCGGCTATCTTGGATTTTTATTTTATTTTTTTACATTTTCTGGTAGAGCTTGACCCAATGGTATAGTGCGGTAAGTTTCAGTACCCCCTTCAGGCCTGGGCAGGTCCCAAAAAGCACAGGCCAGATAGGGTTAATGTCCAGAAATTTGATATCAGGCTAACACGTAGGTACTGTAAAACTGGCCCAATTTGGGAATCGAACCCGCCACCTTATTAACTAAGAACTGAGATCGGAGTCTATAATTACAAGCGTCTAGTCCGTCATTCATAATCCAGCCGTCGTCCATTAGAGAATATCCTCTATTCTCCAGCCGTCGGAGAATCCAGCCGTCGTCCATTAGAGAATAGACGTCTATAAAGCGTACCTGCTCCATCCAATAGATAAATAACCCCACTGAATACAAATTTCAAATTCTTTGTTTCCCAAAAAAGAAGAACTTCAAATGGCATGACTGGCATCTGTTCGGAGGTAAATTTGCTTGATGATAAACAAACCCACTGAATAAAATAATCAAATTTTTCAATTATTTCCAAAAAAACAGAACTTCCAATGGCATCTGTCTTTGTAATTTCACAGCCTGCTATGCCGTGTTATATTAGTGGTTATAGCGGTGTTTTTGCTGGTACGTTCGGGGTGAATCCCCATTGCTGTAATTGGATCTGGTACCATTTAATCAACATCGAGCCCAAGGTGATTGACTCCATTATAACATGCACGGATATTTGACTCTGTGGAGCGCACATGGAATTGATGGAACACGGCCTGACTTACGGGTGTGTCCATAGAACGATGTTTCAAGTTCGCCATTTGAAAACTTTACGCTCTGAAGTGAGAAGATCAAATAGGCTTTTGATTTGCGTTTTTTTATTCGGGTTCTATGCTGGAAGCCTTCTGGCAGAAAATAACTAATCAAGTGTCCGTACCTTAGATGTATCGGACTAAGGGACAGGCTAGCACTGCGATTGGCTGATATTCAGATAAAGTGCTGGTGGTTGAATATCGGTGAGTGAGTCCAAAATATTATCTGTACATTTCACGCAATTCCTCCGTGTAAATAACGCGCGCGCTGGCAATATTTACGGCCTGTTCAATTCCATTATTGTTTTCAAAGCGGAACTCGTAACATCGGACACCCCCGGTCGGCCTTGTTTCATTCAAATTAGTACCGGATAAAACCGTGTTTTTCTACCGTCTAAGTGATCACTGACCTATTGTGATGAAAGATATTGTCTAGGAATTATTGGTCTGATTTCAGTAGAGTTCTTTTAATGACATCAGGTCATAGAATTACGAGGGATAGGGAAAATAATTACTTCCTTCTAAAAACTTCTTTTCTTTGGGTTTCAAGCTAGTGGCTGAAAACCTTCTACATGTATTATTGGCATTAATATTATTGTTCTGTTTACCAGATTTTTTGTGAAGACTTATACTCGACACTATTCCACCGGTGGAGCTGAAACACACAACCAGTACTTGCCATATTTGAAAATCATAGACATCAAAGAAAATCCTTGTTGCGCGATGTTGGCAAGCTCATATCTTGATTGGCTATATGACATCACGTGCGTTTACGATTTGAACAATTTACCCCATTCATTAGGACAAGGTGACTTACGGAACGTTAGTGGAGTACAGTATTTAACTTGAAATGGGAAGATGCTTTTACACTGGCTCGTGTTTTAATATCCAGATATTTGATATCGTGATCACACGCAGGTGCTGTGAGGTTAGACCCATGTGGGAATCGAACCCGCCACCTCATTAACTAAGAACAACTGAGATCGGAGTCTAAAAAGTAGCCTTCTCTAGCCAAAAGATAAATAAACCGACTGAATATAATATTCAAATTCTTCGATTGTTTCCAAATAAAAAGGGAATTCCAATGGTATGGATGGCATTTTCAAATTTGCATGATGATAAATAAGGCAGTGGAGAAAATATTCAAATTCTTCGACTGTTCCCATAAAAATAACTTCCAATGGCATGGATGGCATAAGTTTTCAGGTAAATTTGCTTGATGATATACGCAAGAAAAACCAAGGAAGATGTATACAGCTGGTCCATGGGCTGGTCCAGATCGTCTTTGTAATTACACAGCCTGCTATGCTGTGTTTTATCAGGACACCGTGGTTATATCGGTGTTTTTGCTGGTACGTGCGGGGTGAATCTCCATTGCTGTAATTGGATCTGGTACCATTTAATCAACATCGAGCCCAGGGTGATTGACTCCATTATAACATGCACGGATCTTTTGACTCTGTGGAGAGCACATGGAATTGATGGAACACGTCTGACTAAGGGTGTGCCATAGAATGATGTTTCAAGTACCTTCACCAAGTTCACCATTTGGAAACTTTACGCTCTGAAGTGGGAAGAACAAATAGGCGACCGCGTTATCTTATCCGGATTCCAAGCTGGAAAGCTTCTATTGTTTGGGTTTCGAGCTAGTGGCTGGAAACCTTCTACATGTATTATTGGTATTCTCATTATTATTGCTCTGTCTGCCAGATTTTTTAGAAGACTTAAATGTTTTTTTTTTATTTATTTATTTATTTATTCAATATATTTAAACACGGTAGGTCGACTCAGCCTGAATGGCCGCTTTCCAGTGGTGCCCTTATACTCGAAACTACTGCACCGATGAAACGTCACATGATGATTTGGAATATAACATGATTTAGCTGTTTGGTCTTGAATTTATGCGAAAATATTCAAAGATTTGCTCCTCCGGAACCACTGAATCGATCGACGCGATACTTGGCATTCATGATCGATGGATCGAGGTCTGTAAATCTTCCTCATGGAAAGATGCCCCGTAAACAAATATGGACTCCACCGACCAATCAAAATGGTTGGATTTTCAAATACGAGATTTTGGTGGCGAAAACGGCATGGTAATAGACCAATTTAGGTAAACCAAGATGGTAAATCAGCGCAATATTTCGTAATATTATATTTGAGTTTACTGCGATTGGGTGATGGACTTGACGATGGAGAACCAACGGATCCCAAAATCGAGGATAGCACCGATTTGCCTAAACCGGCTCCAAAAAAGGTGCGTTAGGAGCCAATTTCGATGAGACCGAAATTCACACAATGGTAAAGTAGGATGAGTATAATTTTTTAACAGTGTTTCTATTTATCGATCGGTCTGAATACCCTACTGGTTTGACCTAGTTTTCAAAAACAGATTTCAAACACGCTGAACTGATTGACGCGAAACTTGGCACACATCATCAATGGATCGAGAGGTCTCGCCCATTTCCTTATCGGCCGTTACTCCGTGAACAGATATGACCGTCGTCGACCAATCAAAATTGTCGGATTTTCAAGTGTCGAATTTTGACGGGGAAAACGGCTGTATGTATGTTATTCGACATGACCATGGAAATGGAAAGGGCGCCAGAGTTGGAAATTGCACCGATTTGCACGAACGGGCACAACATTTCCAATATTATTGATTCACTTGGAAACCGTTAATTACAAATGCTGGTTATATTTCACTTGCCCTTCGTAATAAAACGGTATCAAGTTTCACAGTACATGTTGGCATCTCGGAATTAAGAAATTCAGCACGCATGGTTTGGGTTACAGGCATATGCGTTCACTTCGCCATCCATAAGATGGCTTGCGAATCGTGTGTCTCCATTATCGCGGAGCGATATTCGATGATTTACCGTATACTGTTCGGTGCTCACTCGGCGGAGAACAGACCCGAGAAATCTGACAAATTCTAGGCTGTTCATACCACTTCTGAAACATATATTGTATGAGCTTGCAAATTATAAATATATGAAGAACTTCCGTATCATTCAAGAGGTGTTGTAGATCTGTAATTTCGAAGAAGTAAGACAGCACATGACTCTAAAATGGCGGGATATGTTGGGGCTACGTCGGTAGAGTTTAGCTGATTGGCTGACGACATCACGTGGTGTTGATTTCGGGGAATTCCTTCTTATAGATGCCGAAAGCAGGCTGGAAATGCATACACACGATCCCAGGGTCAGTCTTACCGCGTATAGATGACCCAGTTTGTTACAGGTTGTGGTTACAGTACAGTTCCAAAGAAATTGGAACTCTTCTGTATGGGGAGATTAATTTAGTCCATACACAGAGGTTTTGGTAGGAACAGAATGTCAGTCAGAGATATCTAAATATATGACCCTGTATTACTGGTTTCAATTTTGCTGCAAAACTCTACTGGATTTGGACCAGTGTGCAATTCTCTAAGTTTATAACTTAGCTTAGCGTACTAGTTTCATAATTACAAACAACGGATAAGTTTTTTATCGCTTCCTTGGCAGTCTGGTCCTACCTTAGGTCACGTGAGACAGCTGTTTGTTACTTCATAAATGGAGAGTTCCGCTGTTTTCATCATCTCAGAACTTGAGTTTTCAATTACGTCGATGTATGCTCATTATATATTTACTCTTCCTGATATATCAAGGCAATCCTGGACTATGATCCACAATAAATGTTACAGACCATGATGCTATTGTCGCTGAAAGAGCAATAGTTACGCGCCTGGTGAAGTGTTGAGCCTGTTTGACCAATAGTTACGCGCCTGGTGAAGTGTTGAGCCTGTTTGACCAATAGTTACGCGCCTGGTGAAGTGTTGAGCCTGTTTGACCAATAGTTACGCGCCTGGTGAAGTGTTGAGCCTGTTTGACCAATAGTTACGCGCCTGGTGAAGTGTTGAGCCTGTTTGACCAATAGTTACGCGCCTGGTGAAGTGTTGAGCCTGTTTGACCAATAGTTACGCGCCTGGTGAAGTGTTGAGCCTGTTTGACCAATAGTTACGCGCCTGGTGAAGTGTTGAGCCTGTTTGACCAATAGTTACGCGCCTGGTGAAGTGTTGAGCCTGTTTGACCAATAGTTACGCGCCTGGTGAAGTGTTGAGCCTGTTTGACCAATAGTTACGCGCCTGGTGAAGTGTTGAGCCTGTTTGACCAATAGTTACGCGCCTGGTGAAGTGTTGAGCCTGTTTGACCAATAGTTACGCGCCTGGTGAAGTGTTGAGCCTGTTTGACCAATAGTTACGCGCCTGGTGAAGTGTTGAGCCTGTTTGACCAATAGTTACGCGCCTGGTGAAGTGTTGAGCCTGTTTGACCAATAGTTACGCGCCTGGTGAAGTGTTGAGCCTGTTTGACCAATAGTTACGCGCCTGGTGAAGTGTTGAGCCTGTTTGACCAATAGTTACGCGCCTGGTGAAGTGTTGAGCCTGTTTGACCAACTTCGTGTGATTTCATGGCAATGTAATTCAAATACGGTTACTGTGCAGTCCAGGTTGCCCCCTCCTATCAAAGTGTTTCAATCTATTTTTGAGAGACCATCTCGTTTCAAAACGAGAACGAGGCTATGTTGTAGGTGGACATAAACGTCGCCTTTTGAGTCGATACAATCAATTTGCTGGCAAGAGACAATTTACCAACCACCCAGTAACCACCAATTAACTATGCAACGAGACAAAGGGGAAGGGGAATTATCAAACGGATGCCCAGGCCAAAAATACATCGAAATCTAGGAAGGCTGCACGAGGCAGGTAAAATGCAAATGGCGGCTGGGGGCATTTCCGAATTTACGCTATACCAGACTGGACGGGTCTCTATTTCATACTATTTATAAATAATACAACGACATTTAATAGATATATTTATAAAATCAAAATAATAATAAAAAAATGGAAAAATAATGAAATATATGTTTCAAGCATTTCTTTGGGCAGAGTTACCTTCATTTCCCCTACAAAATACATCATGAAACCTGGGCTGGGTCCAGTCTAACTCTGTACATGAAGCAAACAATACAGAACAATATGGCCGATCTGTTTGACAGTCATTTAGAGGACACACTGTTTAAACGATCGACAACCTTCGCGTTGGAGTTACGCTGACACGGAAAGCTAATATTACTATTCTCGAGGGTGAAACACAGTTCCTCGATGTGATTATATACCGTGAAACCTGTGTATACCGACCATGTTTGGGGCCAGATTATACTGTGGGACCAGTTTATACTGTCGGTTTTAACATGGTTCTGGATTCTGAATGTTCAAAATGCTTGAAATTTATGTATTGGGACCATGGTTAATGTCGGTATTCAGAGGTTGGCCGGTTTACCCATGCAGGTGCTGGTATGCACAGGTTTCAATGTATTACTATTACGTACTATTATATGTAGTCCATGTAATACTTCTGGGACAAACGCTATGCTATTTAGACACATGCCGATGCTTCTTGAAACCTCTGCAATCTAACAGGAGAGCTGAGGAAACAATTGGTAAATGAAAAGATGTAGTAGCCCACCTCTAAAATGTATATACAGTCAGTAAGTGTAAATACTCAGTTAATCACATTTTGGACATCCTCCATACTGCAGGTCTGTATACTCCGTACTTTCCATACCAGATTCTGCAGGCAGATTAGGGCTGTACAGTTATTACCTGAACTGTCAGTTTAAAATACCAGCCAATGAACGGACGGCATTTTGGAGCGATGCGCAACCCTCGTGGGATCTCGTATATTTCAACCACAGCCCAGTTCATGTGAAGGAAAACTTGAGGAAAAAATGATGTTCCGGAGGGAAACCACATCGGAGCGCCTCTCAAGTCAAAACAACGAAACAGTGAATTAAAAACAAACAGAGGAAAAGAAATATACTACTATTACTTGGCGCCTACACAGAAAAAAAATTTCGGATTATACACTGAAAAAAATTTCCTTAAAATGTAAGGAATATTCCCCGACTATTACACCAGCGGAATATTCCTCAACATAACTAAGGAATATTCCTTACCATGTTAAGCAATTTCCTTAACATGCTACGGAATATTCATTATTGAATTTTAAGGAATATTCCACTGGTGTAATAGTCGGGGAATATTTCTTAAATTTTAAGGAATTTTTTTTCAGTGTATAATTCGCTCAAATATGGGCATATTCGGAGAGATCATGATTTCACGAACGCCCTCCGGAATGTTTCCGAATCAATCGGCTCGTAATCGTTATGGTGTATAAGATATCCGTCCGTCACGGCACGGATTTGATAGACGAGCCATGACTAGGAATGATGCATTTTGGATAGAATGATGTTCTATTTGGGTTCAGTGAAATTATTTAATGATTTGGGTTCGGTGAAATCAATAGCATAGAAGACGAGCTTCTGCCAAATCAAAAGTAGAAATCGTCTGGCGTGGAGGGGATCAAGAAGACGAGATTCGATGACAACATGCCAAAATCCAGGAAGAAATCAAACGGGGAACATTACAAAGTTAATTTGAAGATCGGAGGTTCGTTAATACTGTCAGTGCATTCTTCAAGTAGATCGGACGAAAAGCTCAAGAAAGCAAGATTCGCTCTCTGTGAAGGAATGAAATAAGCAGCCGAAGGGCAGAACTTAGTGAAGATTGCTGACATGTCGGCATTTGGATGGTCTACTGTCAACTACTAAGAAAAACATGAGTTAGCTTTGGACTGTCTCAATGAGATTTGGATTATTAAAGCCATATCTAGGGACAGACATACAGTTACCTGGTCTGGGCTTTTTGAAACCTGTCCAGGCCTGGGTGGGGGAGGAGCATGTCGCTCTGCTATAGTCTCCCGCCAAAAGTTGATGTCAGGCCTAGACTAGAGTCGGTATACACGTTATGTTCTATGTAATTGATTGCTGGATAACTGAATAACGTATCTAAAATCCAGTGGTCTGTATGTTTGCTGTTCTCCTTTCTTCCTTTACATTTGGAATATATGGTGTAATCTCGATGAAATTTACGCCATATTTCCAGATCACACACTGACATCAAGATATACCTGGCCGTTTGGATGAATAAACTTTATGACTTTGGGAATAGGGTACGAAGATTTACCGCCGGAGAAGGCTAAATACATTCGAAATATAATCCCTTTCAAACTTGGCCTGAAGATGTTGGTACGATATTACTATCAGTATTTCTCACTTGAAGTATCACGATCTCTATACCGTTCAGAAAACTGGTGTGGATAAATGTCATTTTTCGACTGTTAAAAATGAGGATCGATGTTGAGACAAATGTAGGTTTCATTACGTGCCACGACCGAATCACTGAGGCAGTGTGCAGGGGTCATGGAGGGGTCACGCAAGTGTGGTGCGCACGTCAAATTCAACAGATCGCCGACACAGAACGGGTTTACGCAAACCCGACAAAAATCATCAGTGCTGGCCTAAATGGTATCAATCGCTGCAACAAGAGTTACAGAACAGACTATTATACTATTACTGCATGTTATAGAGTGGGACATCACGATTTGTCAGCTCGAGATAAGTGAGGTACAACGAGCGCGCAGCGCGAGTTTTACATCACATGTCGAGTACTGGCAAATCGTGATGTCCCACTCTATAACATATGCAATAGTTGTTTTATTAAAACCGAATGTCCTATTTGAATAAAACGGGGACTTTATACTCATGTGAATGAGGATGGTACGGTGAAATAAGCATATCGTGTTCAACACTGAGCGACCGTTTTTGATTTCTAAACGCCGTGTCAAGATCGACTGTTCGATCTCGGGTGTTTATAAAACGAAGACCGAAGACCGAAGACCCAAAAACGAAGACCTTTCCCCAAAAGAGCCCCTCAAGTGGGTCTTCCATCTTCGGTCTTCGTTTTATCAATGACCCTATCAAAACACATGGGCGTTTATAAAACGAAGACCCTGACATATTTCGGCCGGGGTAGGGCTGTGAGGCCCAGGGGTGAGGGGATGCAGTACTCAAGGTCCGCCGGGAAATTTGGTCCGCTTTTAATTCCCAGAGCGGACGATAATTCCCGAGCGATTATAACTCGATAATAACGTCCGCCCTGGGCATTGCTGCATACAGGGTCTTTCATCTTCGGTCTTCGTTTTATCAATGGCCCTATCAAAACACATGGGCGTTTATAAAACGAAGACCCTGACATTTTTCGGCCGGGGTAGGGCTGTGAGGGCCCAGGGGTGAGGGGATGCAGTAATCAAGGTCCGCCGGGAAATTTGGTCCGCTTTTAATGCCCAGAGCGGACGATAATTCCCGAGCGATTATAACTCGATAATAGCGTCCGCCCTGGGCATTGCTGCATACAGGGTCTTCCATCTTCGGTCTTCGTTTTATCAATGGCCCTATCAAAACACATGGGCGTTTATAAAACGAAGACCCTGACATTTTTCGGCCGGGATAGGGCTGTGAGGGCCCAGGGGTGAGGGGATGCAGTAATCAAGGTCCGCCGGGAAATTTGGTCCGCTTTTAATGCCCAGAGCGGACGATAATTCCCGATCGATTATAACTCGATATTGACGTCCGCCTTGGGCATTGCTGCATACAGGGTCTTCCATCTTCGGTCTTCGTTTTATCAATGGCCCTATCCAAACACATGGGCGTTTATAAAACGAAGACCCTGACATTTTTCGGCCGGGATAGGGCTGTGAGGGCCCAGGGGTGAGGGGATGCAGTAATCAAGGTCCGCGGGGAAATTTGGTCCGCTTTTAATGCCCAGAGCGGACGATAATTCCCGAGCGATTATAACTCGATAATAACGTCCGCCCTGGGCATTGCTGCATACAGGGTCTTTCATCTTCGGTCTTCGTTTTATCAATGGCCCTATCAAAACACATGGGCGTTTATAAAACGAAGACCCTGACATTTTTCGGCCGGGGTAGGGCTGTGAGGGCCCAGGGGTGAGGGGATGCAGTAATCAAGGTCCGCCGGGAAATTTGGTCCGCTTTTAATGCCCAGAGCGGACGATAATTCCCGAGCGATATAACTCGATAATAGCGTC
>JAVTVY010024358.1:0-85720 GCA_036873755.1 Hanleya hanleyi
CAACCACCTCGCTGGGGGTCTAATAACACCCCAGCCACCAGTCAGATTTTTGGACCGGATTCGGGGCCTTCGCGCACATCGCCGGAAGTTACATCATATATAGTAAAATAGATGTTTACCGAACATTTCGATTAGTTTTCAAGTCTGCATAATACCTCTGTTGACCTAGCGTTAAAAAGAATTATCTGGAGATAATTTTCCCTGTTTATCTGGACAGAGCATATGAAAAGTAGTTCGCTCAAGTGCAACAGGAGTTGTTCGGCCGGATTCAAACTGAACCGTGCGTTGGTTGGTTTCCCGTATACGTTATAGCAACGTAGTAAAGGTCAACTTCCGCTATTGGTGGCAGGGATGGTAATGGAGCCTGCGAAATGGAGCATGCGCTGTGGGGAGGTTGCATGTACGGCCGATTAAAGTTTAACTGCAGCAGCGGGCAGTCCACTGCGGTAGTCCGAACTTGGCTCACTCCGTTCGATTCATTTCGTTTCGGTTATTTCGTTTCGGTCAAACTCCGTTCATATTCTGGTCATAATTCGTTCAAACTTCGTTCCGGTTTAAAATTTTTGCGGTCATATTTTAATAACCGAACCGAAACAAACCAAACGAATGTAAACATTAACGCAATTGCCTCTGTATTCACATGTCACGTAGGCGATTGTAATTTGGAGATCGCATTGCTCGCGGCATTTTATGAAATTAAAAAATGCTATATCGACTCAACTTCTCCATTTTGTTCAGAGGAATGGGGACAAATATTGGACCATCACTGGGTCGTCATCGTGTTAACAACATGATGTCCCGATGTCGTCTCGATGCTGTCCTGATGTTGTCCCGATGTCGTCCTTGTAACAAGACCGGGACAAAACAGGGACAAGATCAAGACAAGAATCGGGTTATCATGTTAACATCGTGACAGAATCGGGTTGTCATGATGTTAACATCATGTCAGCCAAGTATTGAGTTCATTTCTTTCACGTACTGTATGAACATACATTCAAGTATTATGGACATTATTGAGTCGTACAAGCTCAAGGTATGAACACACACTCAAGTATTATGGACATTATTGAGTCGTACAAGCTGAAGGTATGAACATACACTCGAGTATTATGGGCATTATTGAGTTGTACAAGCTTAAGGTATGAACATAGACTCAAGTATTATGGGCATTATTGAGTTGTACAAGCTCAAGGTATGAACATACATTCAAGTATTATGGACATTATTGAGTCGTACAAGCTCAAGGTATGAACACACAAGTATTATGGGCATTATTGAGTCGTACAAGCTGAAGGTATGAACATACACTCAAGTATTATGGGCATTATTGAGTTGTACAAGCTCAAGGTATGAACACACACTCAAGTATTCAGGGTTTCATAGAAGTCCAAATTTTTGCCACCGGATACTGAAAATTCAATATTTTTTCCACCTGAATTGAGTATTTTTACGTTTTTGTCGCCGGCCGACAGACTTCTATTGAGTTTATTTCTAATTTTGCAACCGCCATAAGTAATGTGCGTATATAACAAATTTTCATACGACCATCAATGGAGCCTGTCAATACGCTATATATTTGAATTGTGAAAATAAAGCAACAAACAGATCATTTAACATATTCAGTTTTATGTTCTTAATTTACCAAGGTCTAAGATACCATCTATTTTCAGCACATTATGTCACATTGTGGATGTCAACAAGACAAGACAAGGCAATCCAAATTAATTTTAAAATTACAAACTTGGTAATTTTGAATGAAAACGATGTATCAGTTCCCGGCTTGCAAATGATGTCCAATTTAAGTATGCAAGTTTTGAAACGTTTCAGCTACGCTAATTAAAAACCACTTGGATCTGGACCAGACTTCCCTTTCAACATTTTACATTATAATTTTTGTGTGGGAATGTCAACTTTTTTCAAAAGATTTGATGTGAAATTTGGCAAATATTCGGACTAAAATTAAAAGTCCAGTACAACTCCAGGGTTAGATTCAAAAGAGAAATTAAAAAAAGGGAGATGAAAAGACAATGCAAAAAAAAATTACAGGGTTGAAGACAAGCAATCGTCATAACTGCAGCTAGTCCATGGTGACCATAAACTCATAAAAATGAAATGAATTAGAGAATTTTCTGTTTGAAAAGGCGCACAATTTTGTAAACTATTGCGTGAAGGCAGCTGGCTCATTTTCGATAGGATCGTGCAGACTCTAGACGGATACATAAGTTTACCATGTTTGGTTATTGAAGGCTGCAAATTAGTGCCAAACAGTTTGACTTGACCACCCTTATTGAAAGAATGGATTTGTCCATAACGTTTGACCTAAATCATGTAAATGCAGTACACCAGACTTTTGAAATGTTTCTGTGCTGCCCTAATGTGGGACACTTGTTTCAGGATAATAGACAGATCAGTTAAATTCAATGCCAGAAAATGGGTGCCTAGTCTAGTAATTTTAAAAATCAACTTCAGTTGTTTTGGTTTGTTTCAATGTTTGCACCATGGATCCGATTTTACCTCCATGTTTGCATCATCTCAAAAAAGTTTTGTCAGTATAAAAAAATTTCAACTCTTCTTTATGTATCTCCAAATCAAAGAACGATATAGTGAGGTTGGTATTGTGGCTAAATCAATTCGCTGTCTTTGAATTATCCATTCAAACTTTATTAACTACGGTACAATCAAACTTTGGTTTCAGTTTCAACATCGTTCAATGCGTACATGCGAACGACATGCCAGTTTCTTTACAACAACAACACGACAAGATCGTTCAACTTTGAGTGAAAACAAATGCCCTATGCGAAGATTACATCGTCTCCTTTATCATAAATACTATTCAGCGATGGTCAGATATTTACCTGCCCATTCCAAGGAGAGTTAGACGTCTTTGGGGGCTTGTCATTCCCACATGTCAAACTTTCCCAGCAATTTTTTTTTTTTCGCCACACAACGCCATTCGGAAACCTCCACATACATTCAGTATGAATACAGGTTTTACGGTTACCGACGGCATGACCCCGATAACAGTTCGGGAAACGGACATAAATAATTAGCTCACGGAAATGACCGAAGATGCCGACCTATTTATTCTGGTATGAATCATTTCCTGCTTGTTTGCCCGCAATATCTTTCGATTATAAATGCGAAATACGAAGTATTGGCGGAGACTTCAGTTTTTCCAAATTTCAGTTTTCCTTCTAAAGCACTCCGAGACTTCAGTTTTTTGGTGGCAAAATTGAGTTTTTACGGGAGTTTTGACACCGAATACCGGTGTCAAAACACGACGTGTATGAAACCCTGGTATTATGGGCATTATTGAGTTGTCCAAGCTTAAGGTATGAACATACACTCAAATATTATGGGCATTATTGAGTCGTCCAAGCTTAAGGTATGAACATACACTCAAGTATTATGGGCATTATTGAGTTGTACAAGCTCAAGGTATGAACACACACTCAAGTATTATGGACATTATTGAGTCGTACAAGCTGAAGGTATGAACATACACTCAAGTATTATGGGCATTATTGAGTTGTACAAGCTCAAAGTATGAACATACACTCAAGTATTATGGGCATTATTGAGTTGTCCAAGCTTAAGGTATGAACATACACTCAAATATTATGGGCATTATTGAGTCGTCCAAGCTTAAGGTATGAACATACACTCAAGTAGTATGGGCATTATTGAGTCATATAAGCTTACAGGTGAACTGCAAAGCTTTTAATTTTATCTAAATTGTTGCCTATATAGATCTTGTCCTATGTGATATAACTTTTATACGTTTTTGGGGCAAATATAGTTTGCAAAATTGTACTAATAACAATATTTAAGTTATCCTGTTATAAATCCGTCTTGAAAACTTGTATCACTTGTCTCTCTTGGTTTGTAGAACATTATGACGTTAAGTGGTCCCCTTCATTCAAGTTTTATTCAAATGTGACGTCATGCTACGTCGGATGAATGAACGAGGGCCACTATAACGTCATGACGTTCCAAAAACAACGGGAGGCAAGCGATGACGTTTTTAAAAGTTCTGGCTCTCGGTATAAGTTTTGACTTCTCATATACCCAAAATAAAGCAAAAACCCACAGAACTATTACCACACATAATTCTAACAACTATATAAGTTCTTGTTTTATGACATTTTAATAGAACATTGGAAAGCTTTTCAGTTCACCTTTAAGGTATGAACATACACTCAAATGTTATGGAGATTATTGAGTCATATAAGCTTAAGGTATGAAAATACACTCAAGTATTATGGGCATTATCGAGTCATATAAGGTCAAGGTATGAACATACACTCCGGTATTATGGGAATGGTTGAGTCATACAAGCTTGAGGTATGAACATACACACTCAAATATCATGGGGATTGTTGAGTCGTACAAGCTCAAAGTATGAACATACATTCAAGTATTATGAGCATTATTGAGTCGTCCAAGCTCAAGATATGAACATACACTCAAGTATTATGGGGATTATGGAGTCGTACAAGCTCAAGGTATGAACATACACTCAAGTATTATGGGGATTATTGAGTCGTCCAAGCTCAAGATATGAACATACATTTAAGTATTATGAGCATTATTGAGTCTTCCAAGCTCAAGATATGAACATACACTCAAGTATTATGGGGATTATGGAGTCATACAAGCTGAAGGTATGAACATACACTCAAGTATTATGGGAATTATTGAGTCTTACAAGCTCAAGGTATGAACATACATTCAAGTATTATGAGCATTATTGAGTCGTCCAAGCTCAAGGTATGAACATACACTCAAGTATTATGGGGATTATTGAGTCCTACAAGCTCAAGATATGAACAAACACTTAAGTATTATGGGAATTATTGAGTCGTACAAGCTCAAGGTATGAACATACACTCAAATATTATGGGCATTATTGAGTCGTCCAAGCTTAAGGTATGAACATACACTCAAGTAGTATGGGCATTATTGAGTTGTACAAGCTCAAGGTATGAAGATACACTCAAGTGTTATGGGCATTATTGAGTCGTACAAGCTGAAGGTATGAACATACACTCAAGTATTATGGGCATTATTGAGTTGTACAAGCTCAAGGTATGAACATACACTCAAGTATTATGGGCATTATTGAGTTGTCCAAGCTTAAGGTATGAACATACACTCAAATATTATGGGCATTATTAGAATCGTCAGAAACTTAAGTATGAACATGCATAAAGTATTATGGGCATGATGAATTATACAAGCTCAAATGAACATCAATAATATATAAGACTATTAATAAAGTCGTACAAGCTGAAGGTATGAACATACGCTCAAGTATTATGGGCATTATTGAGTTGTACAAGCTCAAAGTATGAACATACTCAAGTATTATGGGCATTATTGAGTTGTCCAAGCTTAAGGTATGAACATACACTCAAATATTATGGGCATTATTGAGTCGTCCAAGCTTAAGGTATGAACATACACTCAAGTAGTATGGGCATTATTGAGTCATATAAGCTTACAGGTGAACTGCAAAGCTTTTAATTTTATCTAAATTGTTGCCTATATAGATCTTGTCCTATGTGACATAACTTTTATACGTTTTTGGGGCAAATATAGTTTGCAAAATTGTACTAATAACAATATTTAAGTTATCCTGTTATAAATCCGTCTTGAAAACTTGCATCACTTGTCTCTCTTGGTTTGTAGAACATTATGACGTTAAGTGGTCCCCTTCATTCAAGTTTTATTCAAATGTGACGTCATGCTACGTCGGATGAATGAACGAGGGCCACTATAACATCATGACGTTCCAAAAACAACGGGAGGCAAGCGATGACGTTTTTAAAAGTTCTGGCTCTCGGTATAAGTTTTGACCTCTCATATACCCAAAATAAAACAAAAACCCACAGAACTATTACCACACATAATTCTAACAACTATATAAGTTCTTGTTTTATGACATTTTAACAGAACATTGGAAAGCTTTTCAGTTCACCTTTAAGGTATGAACATACACTCAAATGTTATGGAGATTATTGAGTCATATAAGCTTAAGGTATGAAAATACACTCAAGTATTATGGGCATTATCGAGTCATATAAGGTCAAGGTATGAACATACACTCCAGTATTATGGGAATGGTTGAGTCATACAAGCTTGAGGTATGAACATACACACTCAAATATCATTGGGATTGTTGAGTCGTACAAGCTCAAAGTATGAACATACATTCAAGTATTATTGAGTCGTCCAAGCTCAAGATATGAACATACACTCAAGTATTATGGGGATTATGGAGTCGTACAAGCTCAAGGTATGAACATACACTCAAGTATTATGGGGATTATTGAGTCGTCCAAGCTCAAGATATGAACATACATTTAAGTATTATGAGCATTATTGAGTCTTCCAAGCTCAAGATATGAACATACACTCAAGTATTATGGGGATTATGGAGTCATACAAGCTGAAGGTATGAACATACACTCAAGTATTATGGGAATTATTGAGTCTTACAAGCTCAAGGTATGAACATACATTCAAGTATTATGAGCATTATTGAGTCGTCCCAAGCTCAAGGTATGAACATACACTCAAGTATTATGGGGATTATTGAGTCATACAAGCTCAAGATATGAACAAACACTTAAGTATTATGGGGATTATTGAGTCGTACAAGCTCAAGGTATGAACATACACTCAAATGTTATGGGCATTATTGAGTCCTATAAGCTCAAGATATGAACAAACACTCAAGTATTATGGGGATTATCGAGTCCTACAAGCTCAAGGTATGAACATACACTCAAGTATTATGAACATTATTGAGTCGTACAAGCTTAAGGTATGAACATACACTCAAGTATTAGGGGATTATTGAGTCGTATAAGCTAAAGGTATGAACATACATTCAAGTATTATGGGGATTATTGAGTCATACAAGCTCAAGGTATGAACATACACTCAAATATTATGGGGATTATTGAGTCATACAAGCTCAAGGTATGAACATACACTCAAGTATTATGGGGATTATTGAGTCGTACAAGCTCAAGGTATGAACATACACTCAGGTATTATGGGGATTATTGAGTCATACAAGCTCAAGGTATGAACACACACTCAAGTATTATGGGGATTATTGAGTCGTACAAGCTCAAGGTATGAACACACACTCAAGTATTATGGGGATTATTGAGTCGTACAAGCTTAAGGTATGAACATACACTCAAGTATTATGGGGATTATTGAGCCGTACAAGCTCAAGCTATGAACATACACTCAACTATTATGGGCATTGAGTCGTTTAAGCTCAAGATATGAACAAACACTCAAGTATTATGGGGATTATTGAGTCGTACAAGCTCAAGGTATGAACATACACTCAAGTATTATGGGGATTATTGAGTCGTACAAGCTCAAGGTATGAACATACACTCAAGTATTATGGGGATTATTGGGTCCTACAAGCTCAAGATATGAACATACACTCAAGTATTATGGAGATTATTGAGTCGTACAAGCTCAAGGTATGAACATACACTAAGTATTATGGGCATTATTGAGTCATCCAAGCTCAAGATATGAACAAACACTCAAGTATTATGAACATTATTGAGTCGTACAAGCTCAAGGTATGAACATAGACTCAAGTGTTATGGACATTATTGAGTCGTACAAGCTCAAGGTATGAACATACACTCAAGTGTTATGGACATTATTGAGTCGTATAAGCTCAAGATATGAACATAGACTCAAGTGTTATGGACATTATTGAGTCGTACAAGCTCAAGGTATGAACATACACTCAAGTGTTATGGACATTATTGAGTCGTATAAGCTCAAGATATGAACAAACACTCAAGTATTATGTGGATTATTGAGTCGAAGCTCAAGATATGAACAAACACTCCAGTAGTATGGGTATTATTGAGTTGTCCAAGCTCAAGATATGAATATACACTCAAGTATTATGGGGATTATGGAGTCGTACAAGCTGACGGTATGAACATACACTCAAGTATTATGGGGATTATTGAGTCGTACAAGCTCAAGGTATGAACATGCACTCAAGTATTATGGGGATTGTTGAGTCGTACAAGCTCAAGGTATGAACATGCACTCAAGTATTATGGGGATTATTGAGTCGTACAAGCTGAAGGTATGAACATACACTCAAGTATTATGGGCATTATTGAGTCATCCAAGCTCAAGATATGAACATACACTCAAGTATTATTGGGATTATGGAGTCGTACAAGCTCAAGGTATGAACATACACTCAAGTGTTATGGACATTATTGAGTCGTATAAGCTCAAGATATAAACAAACAGTCAAGTATTATGTGGATTATTGAGTCGAAGCTCAAGATATGAACAAACACTCAAGTAGTATGGGGATTATTGAGTCGTCCAAGCTCAGGATATGAACATACACTCAAGTATTATGGGGATTATGGAGTCATACAAGCTGACGGTATGAACATACACTCAAGTATTATGGGGATTATTCTGTCATTTTGTTGTGGCTTTACCATCAATATAAGCTTATGTTTACTGTTAAAGATAAATAGTGACTGGGTTTTTTTTCAGTGTATTCAGGACATGAATATGTTAACAAGGTTAATACGACTTGCAGAAAATGACCACTATGCACTATACAGGTAAGTATTTCCTCAGTGGATAATCAGTACTGTAATGTCATAAGTGCTGAGACAATTCTCTTGTTTTCTCAGAGAAAATTCTGTTTTTCCATAGGGAAAATTCTTTTGCATAAACAGAGAAAATTCTGTTTTATTTACAGGCAAAATTCTGTTTTATTTATAGGAAAAATTATGTTGTTTTAACAGAAAATTCTGTGTTTTCAGAGAAAATTCTGCTACATTGTATTTCATCAGGGAAAATTATGTTGTATTTATAGATAAATGTTTGTTGTTTTATCAGAATTCTGTTTTAACAAAACAAATTGTGTTGTATCCAAAGAGAAAATTATGTTATTTTTACATGCAAAATTTTATCACATATTCAGAGAAAATTCTGTTGTATTCATAGAGAAACTTGTTATTTTTACAGGCGGAATTTCGTTGATTTTCAGTAAAAAATACTGTTGTATTATTAACAGAGAAAATTCTGTTGTTTTTACTGAGAAAATTCTGCTCTTTTAACAGAAAAAATCTGTTGTTTTAATAGAGAAATTCCTTTTGTTGTCCCCCGCTACTTAGTAGGGGGGGGGGGGGACTTAGAAACACTGGTGTCCGTGATTCCGTAATTCCGTAAGATTTTCTTGTCCGGACAATAACTCATGAACCATTTAACCGATCAACTTCAAACTTGGGGTGTGCCTTGACATTGGCGAGAGGACGGTTGGGATTGTTTTTCAGCAATGTGCGTAATCCAATATGGCCGCCGTCAGCCATTTTGGATCATGAGCAGTTGGATCGACTTGTCCGGACAATAACTCGTGAACGATTTAACCGATCAACTTCAAACTTGGGGTGTGCCTTGACATTGGTGAGAGGACGGTTGGGATTGTTTTTCAGCAATGTGCGTAATCAAATATGGCCGCCGTCAGCCATTTTGGATTATAAGCAGTTCGATCTTAGATTTTCTTGTCCGGACAATAACTCGTGAACGATTTAACCGATCAACTTCAAACTTGGGGTGTGCCTTGACATTGGTGAGAGGACGGTTGGGATTGTTTTTCAGCAATGTGCGTAATCTAATATGGCCGCCGTCAGCCATATTGGATTATAAGCAGTTGGATCTTGTCCGGACAATAACTCGAGAATGATTCAACCGATCTACTTCATATGTGGGGAGTGCCTTGACATTGTTGAGAGGAGGATTAGGATTGTTTTTCAAGGACGTGCTTAATCCAATATGACCACCATCAGCCATATTGGATTTCATTGGATTTTAGGCAGTTTGATCTTGTCCGGACAATAACGGGAGTACGATTCAAGTGATCTACTTCAAACTTGGGGAGTGCCTTGACATCAGTGAGAGGACGGTTGGGATTGTTTTTCAGCAATGTGCATAATCCAATATGGCCGCCGTCAGCCATATTGGATTATAAGCAGTTGGATCTTAGATTTTCTTGTCCGGACAATAACTCGTGAATTAACCGATCAACTTCAAACTTGGGGTGTGCCTTGACATTGGTGAGAGGACGGTTGGGATTGTTTTTCAGCAATGTGCATAATCTAATATGGCCGCCGTCAGCCATATTGGATTATAAGCAGTTGGATCTTGTCCGGACAATAACTCGAGAATGATTCAACCGATCTACTTCATATGTTGGGAGTGCCTTGACATTGTTGAAAGGAGGATTAGGATTGTTTCTCAAGGACGTGCTTAATACAATATGGCCACCATCAGCCATATTGGATTTCATTGGATTTTAAGCAGTTTGATTTTGTCCGGACAATAACTGGAGTACGATTCAACTGATCTACTTCAAACTTGGGGAGTGCCTTGACATCGGTGAGAGGACGTTTGGGATTGTTTTTCAGCAATGTGCATAATCCAATATGGCCGCCGTCAGCCATATTGGATTATAAGCAGTTGGATCTTAGATTTTCTTGTCCGGACAATAACTCGTGAACGATTTAACCGATCAACTTCAAACTTGGGGTGTGCCTTGACATTGGTGAGAGGACGGTTGGGATTGTTTTTCAGCAATGTGCGTAATCTAATATGGCCGCCGTCAGCCATATTGGATTATAAGCAGTTGGATCTTGTCCGGACAATAACTCGAGAATGATTCAACCGATCTACTTCATATGTTGGGAGTGCCTTGACATTGTTGAGAGGAGGATTAGGATTGTTTTTCAAGGACGTGCTTAATCCAATATGGCCACCATCAGCCATATTGGATTTCATTGGATTTTAAGCAGTTTGATTTTGTCCGGACAATAACTGGAGTACGATTCAACTGATCTACTTCAAACTTGGGGAGTGCCTTGACATCGGTGAGAGGACGTTTGGAATTGTTTTTCAGCAATGTGCATAATCCAATATTGCCGCCGTCAGCCATATTGGATTATGAGCAGTTGGATCTTAGATTTTCTTGTCCGGACAAAAACTCGTGAACGATTTAACCGATCAACTTCAAACTTGGAGTGTGCCTTGACATTGGTGAGAGGACGATTGGGATTGTTTTTCAGCAATGTGCGTGATCTAATATGGCCGCCGTCAGCCATATTGGATTATAAGCAGTTGGATCTTGTCCGGACAATAACTCGAGAACGATTCAACCGATCTAGTTCATACCTGGGGAGTGCCTTGACATTGCTGAGAGGAGGATTAGGATTGTTTTTCAAGGACGTGCTTAATCCAATATGGCCACCATCAGCCATACTGGATTTCATTGGATTTTAAGCAGTTTGATCTTGTCCGGACAATAGCTGGAGTACGATTCAACTGATCTACTTCAAACTTGGGGAGTCCCTTGACCTTGGTGAGATCCCGGTTAGGATTGTGTTTCATGAACGAGCATAATCCAATTTGGCTGCCATCTACCAGCAATATTGGATTATGTTGCATTTTAAGCAGTTGCATCTTGTCTGGACAACAACTCTAGAATAATTCAACTGATCAACTTCAAACTTGCAGTTTGGCTTGACATCGGTGAGAGGACAGTTGTCATTGCTTTTCAGTTACCTGTGTAATCCAAGATGGCCACCATCAGTCATCTTAGATTTTCAGCATTTAGATCTTGTCTGGACAATAACTCTAGAACGATTCAACCAATCTACTTCAAACTTGGGGAGTGCATGGACATTGGTGAGAGGACAGTTGGTATTATGTTTTATGATGTGCATTATCCAATATGGGTGCCATCCGCTGTATTAGATTATGTTAAGCTCATCAGCGATATCTCCATTTTCAAATCATACTCTTCATCAATGATATGAGATATCATCGACCAAAAAAATCGACCATAGAGGTCCATGGCCCCTGCAGCAGCAGCACCAGTTATGGTGGATGTAATCCACCATAACTGGTGCTGCTAGCGGGGGACATGGGCCTCTATGGTCGATTTTTCTTATTGAGAAAATTCTGTTGTTTTCGCTGAAATTTTTTTGTTGTATAATTAACAGGAAAAAAAAATCTGTTTTTGTTTACAGAGCCTATGTGTTCCTGAAGACATGCGGGAATGGTAAGATCCTCCTGTCCTTCGCCAAACTGGAGTGTCAAGTCACAGAGTCTACAGAAGGAACAAATGTCTTATCATCATTGGAGGACTATATCATAGACACGGGGGGCTTCACCTCTTGAAATAATATAGTTATCATATTAACAGTGATTATTTATGCCCTATTGGGAACTCCATTTTTCCCCCTGTACTATTTCGTTCGGTCTGATCTACCAGGGCCATATGCAATTACTGATTGAACCTCATTCTTATTGTGATAATCCACATTGGAATATTGCAAAAAAGGTGCCAAAAATAAGACTCGATGCATTAAAATTACCTCCCATATCTCTCATACCATTCTCAGGAGCTATAAAAATATCAGTTGCTGATATTTGGTATTTACAGACTGAGAGCTATGTGAGAAAAATTTATGGAACGTATTTGCAGGGATGTCACTAAGTTTTGAAGTAGCAGATGGGAGGCATGGAAGTAGGTGACCACACAAAGTGACAATCAGTGTTTCAAGTATAGGAATTACATGGAAAGTTTTGGGCAGTTTTGGTCATAGTAAGGGGTCAAAAAGGGGCGCATACCGCCTTCTAATGACATTCCTGATTTGTAATAATCATAGCACAGGATACTGTGATTTCTTATTTATGATGAATTGGCCTATTTCCTCGTGTTACCTTTAGGGAAGCTTAGTTGTCCCAGTTCCACAAGGGCACAGCCACCTGTGACATGGCTGCTGGGTGAACAGAATATAGCGGTCAGAATTTGCAAGCGGTCAGTGTTGGAGGATATTGCTACCATGTGGCGCAACTGTCGGGATCAGGTAAATTACGCTGATGCCCATGACCGGTGGTTGTGTCACCATAATGTTTGGACAGAGAGTGGGATCGCACCATGACACCATAACAGTTCCAGTGATGCAATAATAGCGAAGTCTCCTAACTGTGACTGTACGAGTAATTTGCCCTTGTCCACTAGTGGCCGCTTGAGTCAGCGGGGGACAAAATGTGAACTGGATAAGATGAAAATAGATAGGTAGTCATCAAAACAGTGCAATATATTGAGCAAACGACAATTCCAATAACTTCAAAATTGGGTTTGGTGGCATGACAGACCACACTTGTCAATGTAATATTTTGTATTTGGCCATATCCACGTTCAAGGCAACATTTTTTATTGTAACGCCAGTGACATCATTATTATAATGCGTAATGTCCTTTGTTGACGTCATGATGCTGTCGCCATATCTGATTGTTGCATGACGTCACAATACAACGTTGCTACAAGAAAGATACATTGTATGGGATTTTGTCCTCCCTGATTCAAACGTCCTCTGGCGGACAGGGGCAAATACTCTTATCATGACAGAATGGAAATTTCTGTATTGGCAGGATGGGCAACATTGTCAGAATCTTTATCCATCAATCCCCATGTGACATTACACGAAGGTGAGGCAACAAGTCAATCATTTATTTACATTGAGAAGGCTAGCTTTAGTTATCTGTAGCTTTCAATCAGCGATGTCTTCACGCCTCCCACAGCTTTCCAAACTTTGGTACAGTGACATGTGGTTAATGAGGTCATTCCAAGCCTCCCTCGGATACCAGTTCCAATCTCGATGACCAACCGATTGCAAAGTTCTAGTGCATAACATAGATGCAGTGAAATGCTGGATTTGGACAGAAGAATGATTGGTAAGATGACTGCAAGCCAAAGATTAAATTGAAATACATACCAGTTGGGGATCACAAATAAGAATGGGCACAATCGCCATGTCAACCATGTTGATCATAATATCTAACTTTCAGATCTCCCTGCATTTTGTGGGGGTTTGGAAATTTTATGACACAGAAATTTTCCTTCTTATGACCGGAATTTAGACCGCTTTGATGGAGTCGATTTGCAATATTTGGTGGTTTTCATCGATCTGCGCGGTTCACTTATTGGCAGCCTTTCAAATGTATATATATATATTTATTTTCTAGAGATTTTGGGGGGAATTTGTGATAATAATTATTCTTGATCATCTCTATGTATTGTAATTTGCTGATTACATTTCTCATTTTCACCTCATATTTACACGTATATTAAACAGGTTCTTACAATCGTGGAATTTCAAAATTGATTTTCCAGGCCTGTCTTTGCACCTCGTGGCCTCATTAGTTGGATTAACAGATATTTCATTTGTTTCTTTCTATGTATTTGTACATCTCTTTAAATCCTCATGTTTGATACAGGATTCGGATCTCACATTCATCAGTAAATCCTCTTCTATAAAAATGAATTTGCGTCAATAAGCTGAAATATATCGGTGAGTAGGTCATGGAATTTCAGTATTCCGAAGCTGTAAGAACCTGATTATAGTGTAAAAACTCTGTTAAGAAACATGTGAAGGTGCAAGAACCCTGTTAAGGTGTAAGAACCCTGTGAAGGTGTAAGAACCCTGTTAAGGTGTAAGAACCCTGTTAAGAAACCTGTGAATGTGCAAGAACCCTGTTAAGGTGTAAGAACCCTGTTAAGGTGTAAGAACCCTGTGAAGGTGTAAGAACCCTGTGAAGGTGTAAGAACCCTGTTAAGGTGTAAGAACCCTGTTAAGGTGCAAGAACCCTGTTCAGGTGTAAGAACCCTGTTAAGAAACCTGTGAAGGTGTAAGAACCCTGTTAAGGTGTAAGAACCCTGTTAAGGTGCAAGAACCCTGTGAAGGTGTAAGAAACCTGTGAAGGTGTAAGAACCCTGTGAAGGTGTAAGAACCCTGTTAAGGTGTAAGAACCCTGTTAAATGGCACTGGATAAATCCAGTTACAAAATTACTTCACACATTATCAATACTGTACATTTAAGTGTTTAAGAAATGTTCTTATTTCCATGGCGGGTTATGAAGTTCCCTATCTGTGTTTAGTTTAACCTTTGAATATTGTGCATAATTGGATCCTAAATTAACAATAGATGAAAGCTATAGTAAATCAAAAAGCTCTGTCTCGATATTCTTTGTAGGCCTACAGAAAAACTGATACATGCATCTCACTGTACAAGAGCTTGTTGATTAAACAGGTTAGGAGAACTACCTCTCTAAAATGGAGGTAGAAAAGGTCTTTTTTGTTCAATAACTTTTTCATTGATCCATCATCACACTCCAAAATCTTCAGGCGACATAGATAAGACATATATATTGTTATTTGCTGTAACAGTAATTTTCCAGGGAAAGTAACCAGTCAGCAAATGATTAAGAAACAAATAGTCACATATCTAATTTGTATCATATCACCTGATGCAGATATAAAACCCCATATTCACCAATGGAGGACTTTTCTTAGTTTAATATTTTCATGAATTTATTGAGCAAAAATGACCATTTTTATTTCCATGTTAGAGAGGCTGGTCTCCCGTACCTTCCCCAAATTCAAAATCCTTCCCAGATCAGATGCCCATATCACCTCCATCCGTCGCCATGTCAATGCCCCTACACCTGTCCTTGTCCCAACATCCCTGTCCATGTGTCCCTATATCCCAGACCATGTGTCCCTACACCTACATCCCTGTGTCCCTACATCCCAGTCCATGTGTCCCTACATCCCCCGCCATGTGTCCCTATATCCCAGTCCATGTGTCCCTACATCCATGTGTCCCTATATCCTGGTCCATGTGTCCCTGCATCCCGGTCCCTACATCTCTGTCCATGTGTCTCAACATCGCAGTTCCTACATCCCTGTCCATGTGTCCCTACATCCCTGTCCCTTCTTGCCCATTCTCACTCTGGATAGTTTCCATCAATCATGTCAAAGCTATAACCAAGACATTATATATTTGGAAAAGCAAAACGGGCTTAAATTATGTATTTGTAGCCCAAATCGTAACCTGTTTCAATTATGCCATTAATCTCCGTCAGGAAGATGATACAACGTAGAAAAACGGAAGTTTAAAACTAAAAGTTAGCTCCCCTAGCGGAGAGTTGTCCGCCCCTAGGGGAACTCTCCCACCCCATTCCAGCAGGATTACTATAAATGCTCAGCTCAAGCTATATTCGTCCTCTATTCTCTGTTGTACCTCGACCGGTTCACATCAGGAAGGAAGTGTTTATACAACCTGGGTTGTTGTTGTAACGACCCTCAGTATCCTTATCGGTTTTGACTTGTGTTATTTCTTGTCAGAAGTTCTTTATTTGTTGTCGGAGACTCTTTCATTGTCATGTCTGAGCTTCCGATTTCGATTGCATGTAATTCGTGTGGGCAATTCTGGTCCAGTTTGGACGCCTACTCTGTTTGTTTTTCTTGCAAAGAATTATGTTATCGGCGTAGTTCTTGCGCCGAATGTGTATCATGGAGTCCGCTGGCTTGGAAGAATTATGCCCAGGCCAGGCGGACTTACCTGTTACAGGCGTCTGACGACCCGTGTCTGTCGGAAGTCGACCGACGCCTATTGGAAATTGCTTTGGTAAATGACATGGAAACTAACAAAGATTTCGTTGGTGTCGGTGTAAATGTTTCTCATGAGCTTACTATTCAAAACTCTTCTGCTTCTGTAAATATTCCACCCAGCGGAACAGTTCTGGATAAATCACAAATTCTAGACAGCTTAGCTTGTACAGGTGTAGCTATGTCGGGAGTAGCCAAACCGGTTTCTTTGTCTAGTCCAACAAAGACATCTCGACCCAAACCCACCGTGGCTGACCCGTCCATTGTTCTCGTCGGACAAAAGAATGCAGTGGGATCGCCTATTGTTCCGATTTCCCCATTGTCAATTGGTTTAGCACACTCCGTTACCTCTAAACGAAATAAACATCGTAACGTGTCGGTTTCTCCTTTACGGGTTAAATCAAAACACAGTTCTAAAACTAGGGTGGGTCGTTCGGACCTGCCTTTGAGTGTCCAAATTGCTGATTTGGGGTCTTCGACTTATGCGTATGCTGATTCACAGCATCGGTACCATGCTTCTTCTAGAAAACGACGCTCACGTACTCCGCAACATCGTTTACGTTCTCCAGTTCAGTCACATGTACGTCGTACTCGGTCGCCTGTACAACGATCTCGTTCTCCGGTTCGTAGCTCTCGGCTACCGGGTGATTCTACTACGGCTCGCCGTGTTCGTACTTCAATTCTACATTCTCCTGCGTCTCCACGCCGTCTGCCACGGCTTTCGGTATCGCCTTCTGATAGAGAGCGCCATGTTCATTCTTCACGGACTCCGTTCCTTGATCAGGCGGTCGTCCACGATTTGCCTCGCCGAAGTCATATCATGCGTCCACCGGTGTCGGTTTCGTCGAGTTCATCTGAGGATTCTAATGATTCTGATAATTCCGCCTCTTCAAAAGGAAAACCGGAACCTGCGCCTAAGATGGAGTGGGCAGATAAAATGGATGCGCTTTTATCATTGCTACCGGATATGCCGCGTCCTTCTGTTGCTCTCCCGTCACGTATTGTAGGCCGATCGGCGGCTTCTTCGGCCTTTATGCCTGCGGCTTCTGCGTCTCGGCCTTCTTGTGCGCCGTCACCAGCTTGGCAGGATGACTTAGCGAAATTTGATCGACAATTAGAGGAAGACAACAAGTTGCGTAAACCTCGTTTTCAATTTCATTATGACATTCATGATAACGTGTTACCTGACAAGCCACCCAAACGAGATCGGGATTTGAGTCTCGTTTCTAAGGTGGGTAGGTTGACTCCTTTATCGGTTACTTCCAAAGTTATGGAGAATAATTTGGAAATGTTGCAAGAAATGCAACGGGCTTCTTCTACCGCAGATTGGTTTCTGTTAGCGGCTTCTCGTATTGCTTTAGATCCTGCATCAATTTATGCCGATGGGTCGGCTTATTTATCCCCGGGTCGCGTAGCTTATTTGCGTGGTTTCTTGGACACGCTAGTTCACGCTAACCGACGAGTCATGGAAGCTAGTTCATATTCATATGCTTCACTTGTTCAATCACAACGGGAGTCCTTACTTAAGGTGGTTAAACCGGATATCCCTTATTCAGTTAAGGATCAACTGCTTCATCAACCAGTGGCATCTAAGTACATCTTCAACGGTGCTATTGAATCTGTTATGCCCGCGGTTCGGGACGAACGGACATCTCGCCTGATTGCATCTGTAGCTCGTCGTCCGAGTTTTGCCGCGGAGCGTAAATCGAGAAGAGGTCGTACGTCTTCTACCACTACCACTCAACAGGAAGGAACCTCTCGGAGTAATTTTCGTGGGATTGACAAACTGCCACGAGGCCGGGGTCGCCGTTCCTTTCGTGGGAAAGTTTCCAAACGAGGGGGACATTCCAACAAATGACTATTCTATCCCCGTTCCTGTTCAAACCAAAGTTTTTCAGCTTCCTGCCTTCCGCCCCTTTACTCATCAGGTCGTGGGCGGGCGTCTGCAGGTCTTCTACGAAAATTGGCGGCTCATCACCGACGATGCCTGGGTTATAAGAGTGTTAAAGGAGGGCTTCCTGTTCAATTTCCTATCTCTGCCCAAACTCATCGCTTGGCCTCGTTCCTCTCGTCTGCCGGTTCCTGTAGGTCACTTGCAGACGCTGTTATCTTCGGTCACCACGCTCATCGACAAAGGAGCAGTAAGGGAATTACCACGGACCGAAGACAGCCTAGGGTTTTACAGCCACGTGTTTCTGGTCCCAAAGAAGGACTCAGACCAGATGCGAATGGTGATCGACCTAAAAGTTTTGAACAAACTTCACCTCATCACTCCACCTCATTTCAAGATGCCTTCTGTGTCATCGATTCGGGCCCGCGTACATCTCCAGGATTGGTTGGCCTCAGTCGATCTCCAGGACGCGTATCTTCATATTCCAATTCATCCACGTCATCGCCGTTACCTACGCTTCGTGATCGACGATCGTCGCTTCGAATGGCAGGTTCTTCCTTTCGGTGTCAACATCGCCCCTTGGTTGTTTACCCGGATCACTACACCGGTTATGGCCTTTCTTCACTTACGAGGGATTCAGATCGAGGTCTATATAGACGACATACTCCTGTGGGCGGCGGACGAGTCTCTCCTCAACGCCCAGATCCGGTTCACACTACTGGTGTTACAACACCTAGGTTTCATCCCTCATCCTCTCAAGTCAGAGTTAGTTCCGGCTCAGGTGCGCCGCTACATTGGAGCGATCTTCGATACTCGGTTACAGCTGGTGTACCCTCCGGAGGATCGTTGGGACAAAATTCAACTGCTGGTTCGAAAGTTTTTGTCATCAACCTCACAGACACGGCAGCAGTGGCAAAGTCTGGTGGGTCTGCTTACTTCCACACAGGGTCTTACGCATTACGGCCGACTACAAGTTCGGCCTCTACAGTATCATCTGTCTCCCTTCCTACAGACGCCTTCCCTAAATCCGGCGGTACCGGTGTTGACGTCTCTACATCCACATCTGATTTGGTGGCTCTCTCGCCACAACGTCATGCAGGGAGTACCATTCCGTTTTCCGGTTCCGGTTCACCATCTTTACACCGATGCTTCGGAGACCGGCTGGGGAGCCCATCTGGACGACTTGCAAGTGTCCGGCAGATGGTCAACATTGGATGCCAGACTTCACATCAACCTTTTAGAGATGAAAGCAGTCATCCTGGCAGTTCAACATTGGAGTCAACGTCTCACGAACTCGTCTCTTCTCATCGCGACGGACAACTCCACGGTCATTGCCCACATCAACAAGATGGGTACCACCCGATCCCTTTCAACGTTTCGTCTGGTGTGGGATCTGTACGATTGGGCTCGCCTTCATCATTGTTATATCCATGCTCGCCATGTTCCCGGTCGTCTCAATGTCTTAGCGGACAGCTTGTCCCGGCCGGACACCGTTCTTCAGACAGAGTGGCAGCTCCATCGGGAGGTGTTTCGACAGATTTGCAGCATTTGGGAATCGCCTTTGATCGATCTATTTGCGACGAGGAACAACGCCCAGTTATCCCTGTTTGTCAGTCCGATTCTGGATCCTCGTGCCTTCGCCATCGACGCTCTGTCCATCAACTGGGACAACTTCCTAGCTTATGCCTACCCACCAATGGCCCTGATTCTGGAAGTTCTTCAAAAGATTTCTCGACACGACTGCATCATTCTACTCGTGGTTCCGTGGTGGCCCCGTCGACAGTGGTTCCCGATTCTGGTCCCGCTCCTCACTGCTCCACCACGTTGTCTCCCAGTTTGGCCCAGCCTGTTATGTCAACCGCACGGGATTCTCCATCACAACCCGCGGTGGCTCAACCTACACGTCTGCAGACTATCCAGAATGCACTCTCACTCCAAGGATTTTCAGCAGAGGTTGCACGGATGATGGTTTCAGCCAACCGATCCTCCACATCGCAGCTCTATCAGGCGAAATGGGCCTATTTCGTCTCCTGGTGCCGAGAACGTGATGCCGATCCCGACACTGCCTCTGTTTCCCTAGTAGCTGACTTCCTCCTTCACCTCCACCGTGATAAGAAGTTCCAAATCAGCACCATTGAAGGGTATCGATCTGCTCTGGCTAGGGTGTTACGGCTTACCTCGGGTACTGAAATTAGCCTTAATGAGGATATCTCTGCGCTAATTCGCGCCTTCGCATTACAGTCGCGTCGTACTCGGCAACTGTTACCGAAATGGGATATCGGTGTGGTTCTGTGTGCTCTGATTCGTCCACCTTTTGAACCCTTAGAAACCGCGTCTATTAAAGCTGTGTCTTATAAGACGGCCTTTTTGGCGGCGTTTGCTTTGGCGTCCAGAGTGTCTGAACTTCATGCTCTTGAGAGGTCTTCTATGACCTGGAAAGCGAATTGGTCTTGCATTGCCTTTCGGCCCATTCCTGAATTTATCGCCAAAAATGAGTCTGTTCGTTCAGGTCCGTGTGCTCAACGCTCGTACTCCATTCCTGCGTTATCAGACTTTGTACATGGTCTCGAGGACGATCTTCTACTATGTCCTGTTCGAGCCATCCGCCACTACCTTACTCGTACCGACCCCGTTCGCGGCTCTCGGCGCCTGTTATTTCTGTCCCTTCGCCCTGCTGCAAGGCGTGACATTACAAAAAATACCATTGCTGCCTGGCTAAAGAAAACTATTGAGTGGTCTTATCAACTGGCCATTGACACCCCTCCACTGTTGTCTACTGCTTCTTCACATGAAATCCGAGCCATAGCTACGTCATGGCCTTTATGGAAGAACTTGTCTATCCACGACATTGTCCAGTCTTGTGCCTGGACTGCGAACTCCACGTTCACCAATTTCTATCTGAGAGATATGTCATTCCAATCAGATAGTGTGACCACGCTTGGGCCTTTGGTAGCCGCCCAACACGTGGTCCAGTAAAAATTTTCAAAAGGGGGGGGGGGGGCGGCATTTTGGATCACCACAGCAAATCAGACAACTTGCTGTATCATCTCATCTCATTCTCCCATTCGAAACACATACTAGAAGGAAGAAATAAGTCAGATGGCCGGCCAGGGATGCTCATTTCATCAATATGAAGGCCTGACACTATGGTGAGTGTTAAACTTTACCTTAACTGCGGTTTGCTTGTGTCTTTCAGAAACTGACTTTCTTCTAGATGTTCTCAGCTGGGTCCTCTGTGCTTTCAACTCAAAAGACACCTGCTCCAGGCCTAGGGTCAACATTAGTGAATGCAAGTACAGAGAGTTGACGAATGTGTAGCAGGACCCAGGGGGCAAGCACGGTCAATTCCAACGCATCGTTCATCACTCCAAGTATGGTGAGTTGACCTCAAGAGGCTTGCGAACTGAGAGTGGTGTGGACTTGGTACCTTCCAAGTATTGGCAGCGCTTGTCCTCCCCTTACTTATGGTTGGGCCAAGGATCTCCCTGTATGCAACGGCTGCGGCTGACGCCCCCCCTAGTCATACAGAGTCTACCAAGAGGACCTTGTTGTTGCCTACGGTGCCCCGGGATTCCTGCAACTTGGTGGAAATGTGTACCACATCACGAGCACAGCTACATGGATGGAGACACTCAGATAAGTAAAACTGTATCAATTCCTTCAATTACCCTATGGGTCTGTAGCCAGGGTTAAATTGATGTGTAATAATGTCTCACATTTATACCCATGTCTGTGTCGTTCCAGCGATTACTATTCTACTATGGGAGTTACCACAAGGCCGAGATTCCCGCCTCCATATGTTGGTACTGTGGCATAATTGAAACAGGTTACGATTTGGGCTACAAATATTAAACATTTATAAACAATGTTTCTATTTGTTACCAAATCAAACCTGTTTCAATTTAATGGACCCTCCCTCCGTCCCCTCATGCCGGCCTTAAACACTACAGGTCTCGGTAATTATAATGAGAATAGAGGGCGAATATAGCTTGAGCTGAGCATTTATAGTAATCCTGCTGGAATGGGGTGGGAGAGTTCCCCTAGGGGCGGACAACTCTCCGCTAGGGGAGCTAACTTTTAGTTTTAAACTTCCGTTTTTCTACGTTGTATCATCTTCCTGACGGAGATTAATGGCATAATTGAAACAGGTTTGATTTGGTAACAAATAGAAACATTGTTTATAAATGTTTAATATTTCTAGCATATGGTGATCATGAAATAGCCAAGGTTATGTAAATAACGTTGAATTTTTAGCACGGAAAGCATGTACATCTTTCCTATAGGACTACAAACCTAATGTTTAGTATACCAGATTATGTATACCAGTAGTGAAAGTACAAATATTTTCCATACTGTATTATATAAATAGAGTACTTTATTATTCCGTCCTGTTGCCTACATTTCAACAATGAAGTTTACTTTGAAGCAATTTCCATGTATAGATCCAATAAGGACCTGCTATCAAACCTGTATAACATGTAATTAAGGACCTGGACCAGTTATTGTGCGATCAAACCTGTATAACATGTAATTAAGGACCTGGACCAGTTATTTTGCTATAAAACTTGTATATCAGCAATTGTATTCCAAATCTTATTATATAAAACTTATGTTGATAGAATGCGAAATAAAGTTCGGGAAGCTTCGGTGCATGCACTGTAATAGTCAGAGGAGGGTTGGGTCGGACTGAAACGAGACGTGTTTTCGGGTGGTCGGAGGGAAGATTTTAATGGGGGATATTTTATCTATCTGGGTGTTGCTAGGCAGGGCACACCACTACTTCAATAGCATTAAGAATTTTCCTTTATTGCAATGGTATTTCTAGTTTTCCTAGTTCAGCGAAGATTAATCATACCAATTTCTTTTTATTAGGACTTTGGGGTGTCCATCTACCCAACTGTTAGTAGAATCATTCAGGAACTTCTGTATATTGGGAGAACTCCCGTCAGTATAGCGACATTTCTTATTGTAACGTTATTCTGGTGAAATCCCCAAATCCAGAGACAATTATGGACATTTGTGTGTTGATCGAACCAAAACAATATCCGGGAACAAGTGCAGGTTTTCTTGATCCAGTTTGATCTGCAAAATTCCATATCTTTGTCGCTCTCTCGTCTGTGAAACTTTATGCACGCTTCTATGGCTGTTGTGAACTTGTGAGAATCTGCAATGCTTGCTTGCATCAGTACCAGATCAAAATGGGAATCCTTCGACCTATCAGCTGATCCACATTTCAGATCATATTCTTATCCATTGGTTGGTTTATTCAGATGGAATCTGAACTTGCTTCAACATCGTTTATTCATTGATATCAGAGGTTGGGACTAATTCTGGTCCGTTCAATTTTATGTGCAATACAGGCTATTGGGGAATAGTTCCTGGCCTTGTCCCAGGTTGTACTTCTCTCATTAAACCAATATATCGTTCAAACTTTGTTATGAGTTCAATTATTTGGAAAAAATTTCATCCGGATATCAAGAGGTTTGTACGGACAGTCTGGCCTTCACTTCGGTGCATTGGAAAGGTGCATTTTTGTTCTTGACCTGTAAAATTACCGTACCACATAAAAAATATGACAAGTCACTTTTTTCAAATGGTTGAAAATGATAGATCATACAATCACTCTTAACCATATCTACAGCCTGTATTGTAGGTCCAATATGAGTTTTTGAGATGGCGACAAGCATGCCACTCTCCATATTTGAAGAGACAAATAGCCGTCTCACGTGACCTATGGTGGGTTCAGACTGGCTAGAAAGTGATAAAAATCTTCCCCACTGTTCACATTATGAAACTTGTATGCTACACAAAGTTTACAAACAAACTGGCAAATTATGATCCAAATTATGTACATTTTGTCATTGAATTCAAAACCTTTGTGTAATATGAACTAAATTAAACTTTCCATGCAAGAGAGCTCTAATTTCTTTGGCACTATGCTGTAACCCAAAATATGCACATTGCATAGACTTTTTGTGAAATACTGGATCTATAACCCCAGTCGCGGTCGATACTTCATGTAGGAACTATTGTCTTTGTGTCCATGAAAAGGCACAGGTCTAGACACATTGTTGTCCCCAGACTTGGCTATTGTATGCATTATCTTGTGATTCTTACATAAAGTATGAACCTCAGTCGCTCTTCTGTTTATGCAGCCCAGTGACGCTCCCGGGGATTGACCTGGGGTGTCGTCGTACACACTCCAGGTCATGATAAGAATAGGTCTCAGCTCCTCAGAGAGCTTGCCGTAAGGTCAAAGGTCAGTGCGACAGAAATCAGAAAATCATTAAAAATTTCTAATTTTTTTGCGAGTGGATTCAATAGGGGGAAATGAAGTGTCGCATACCAAAATTAGGTCAAGGTCAAAGCTCACTGTGACCCCAAAATCAGGAAATTATTAAAAATAACTTTTTTTTGGTGTCAGTAGATACATAAGGGGGACACGATGTGTCACATACCAAAATGTAGGTGAAGATCAAAGGTCAACGTCACTGACCCCAAAATCGTGACGTCATGTACCAAAATTGAGTTCTCACCCATACATGTACATGGCATTTATTCTGTGGAGTGGTCTCCCATGTTTGAAACAGCTACATTTAGTTAAACTGGTGTTTAATAAAAACCATACATTTACTAATTTAACGGGGAGAGGGATCCTTTATGAACTTCATACCGGTTTATTAACTCAAGAACAAAGGTTTACTTTCTTTTTCCTTCATGGAAAATTCTCTCGTCTGAAAAGAATCCATTTGCAGGAAAACTACTATTTTCTTGCGTTTCACTATTGTCGATCACCGAGATATGCGAGCTCTCGGCTCTTGCTTCAAGGTCAACTAGTTACCATGAGTTAAGCCCATTTTAGTTTATCATTCAATACGAGATGTGATAGGTTACATTCTCAGAAGCACAAAATCGTAGACCTTTCTCTGGATTGCTAGCTACCAATTGGAATCAAGGCTATTAAGGATAGCTATCCCCTTAGAGGGTCAAAACTGGTCATTTTTTTTTTTATTTCTGCATTCAAATATTCACTATTAACATTTGGTGAAAAAATGAAATCAAAATTATAAATAGAAGTGCTTCAATATTAGGTTTAAAAATTTAGTTTCCGAGGCACTGGAACAATTAAACAGATTGCCTTAGCTTGGGCTTGGCTACTATTATTTTTATACGCCCGCCAAAAGGCGGACGTATTATGTGATGGCGGTTTCCGTCCGTCTGTCAGTGTGTCCGTCCCTCGTGTCCGGTCTATATCTGGGACAGTTTTCTATCTACAGTTCTAATTTTTGGTGAGTGGATACCCTACGGGGAGACGATGTGTCGCGTACCAAAATCAAGGTCGAGGTCAAAAGTCACTGGCCTCAAAAACAGTAAAGCACTGAAGTGTTCGTGTCCGGTCTATATCTGTGAACGTTTTCTATCCACATTTGCAATTTGTTGTGAGTGGATACACTAGGTGGAGACGATGTCGCATACCAAAATTGAGGTCGAGGTCAGAGGTCACTGTTGCCTAAAATCAGGAAATCATTGACAGTTTTCTATCTACAGTTCTAATTTTTTGGTGAGTGGATGCCCTATGGGGGAATGATGTGTTGCATACCAAATGAAGGTCGAGGTCAAAGGTCAGTGTGACCGAAAAATCAGGAAATCATTAAAAATGTCCAATTTTTTGTGAGTGGATTCAATAGGGGGTAATGAAGTGTCGCATACCAAAAAATAGGTCAAGGTCGAAGGTCAAAGGTCACTGACCCCAAAATCAGGAAATTATTAAAAATATCTCTAGTTTCAAGGTATGTATTGGTACCAAACTTTTGCCATACATTTTGAGATCAATTTGTTAAAGGTCAAGATCAGTCCCCCAAAACTGAATCAAGTTTAGCTAACTCTGTGTTATATGTAGGTTGGAATATTCAGAGTTCTCTCCCATACATGTACATGGCATTTGTCCTGTGGACTGGTCTCCCATGTTTGAAACAGGTACATTTAATTAAACTTGTGAAATTAAAACCATACATTTACTAATTTAACGGGGAGAGGGGTCCTTTATGAACTTCATACCGGTTTATTAACTCAAGAACAAATATTTACTTAATCACTTTCTTCTTCCTTCATCAGGACTGCACAAATTGAAAATTCTGCTTAACCCAAATATGGGTTACGCTAAAATTTTTTGGTAACCCTTCTCTGATTTGCATAACCCATCACTATTGTATACAGGTTAATATCCGTAATTCATGTGAACTGAAAATGGGTTACGCATAATGAAAATTGCGTAACCAAACCTATTCGCGCAATTTGTGCAGCCCTGTTCATGAAAAATTCTCTCGCCTGAAAGGAATCCATTTGCAGGAAAACTACTTCGATTTCAGTATTGGATATGTGAGCTCTTGGCTCTTGATTCAAGGTCAACTTGTTACCAAGAGTTAAGCTCATTTTAGTTTATCATTCAGTCTAAGATGTTACATTTTCGGAAGCACGGAATTGTAGACCTTTCTCTGGATTGATAGCTACCAATTGGAATCAAGGCTAGTAAACAACCTTGAAATTCGGACCAATGCAATTCCAGATATACGGGCGTATATTGAAGCCCCTTGGGCTCTTGTCCGTTAAATTTCCCTTTCCAAAACTCATTTCCGCAGTATTATGGTAAGCTAATTATCTATTAGTCCTACTTATTTACATTAATCTACCCCCTTCTGATCAAAACCATGCAAACATACGTATTTTTGATTCTAATTATAACAGTGACACTTCACTCAGACACCCGCCGTGAAGTGATCTACACAGATGTAAACAATTCTCAGCTGAACAAGTATTAGCAAGTTTTTAAAGTTTAAATTGGACTTTAAACCGCCTTGATGAAAAAAACTTAGTGTAATAGTTATCCAGAATAAACAGGAATTCGAGTAGGTCCCATTAGACAGATTAAAAATGTATTTGACAATAGAATTCAAGCGAAAAATTTGGATTAATTCATCAGATGTATAGCTGGACACATTTTGCCCGATTTCTAGCCTCTCATTTTTGTACAAAATCCGAGATTTAAACGTTTATTTCTCGAAAAGTATACATGCTACGCTTTTGAAATTTGGCATGCTTGTTACTTATAAGGTGATCTAGTAAATTTATCTCACTTTTTGTAAGTTCGGATTAGTTTTTTAATTATTCAACTTTTAAGACAAACGACTAAAATAGTACCTTTTTTCAATTTATTTTAGTAAAATAGCTGTAAAAACAAAACCAGGCAAAAATTAAAAAAAACGGAGATAAAGTTTACTAGTTCGAATTGTCTCCTATCGAGGTATATCATCAAAGTTGAAACAAGACCAACAGTTTTCATGAAATTTCAATTGAAAAATGGACGCTATTGTTTCCATTTAAATTTATTAAAATTGGAATATTTTCTACATAGTAGCAGCGTCGGTTATACAAATCATAGTTGAAATCCCTACGATGTACGCTTTCATAAAGTATATAGTTTATTATGGTTATCTTGTATATTTATTGATACAGACAAAAATTGTCACGGGGGTGCAAAAACTGCCTCTAAGGGGATAGCTATCCTTAAACAACCTTGCGATTTGAACCAATGTAATTCCAGATATACGGGCGTATATTGAAGCCCCTTGGGCTCTCGTTTTCAAATGGCCTAGGTGACCTCATCCTCGCTAAAACCAGGGGTATCTCTGATAGATACCCCTGGTACGCTCGAGCACTATCTTGTTCAGCTGTAAAGCAACATCCTGCATATATTGACCAATCACATCACTGGTTTACCGCGACCATGGCGACAGGGACGAGCTTCGAAAGCACCCTAGCTTGTGGGATATACCCGGTGGCAGATGAACACGGGACATTTTCAACAGCCATGAACATTAATAAATATAATGGAAACAGTTTAGAACAAAATATATTTGAAGAAAACAAACCCATTCATCAAACAAGCCAGGCAAATGTAGGAAACATTGAAACTTTAAAGGCAGTCCACGATGTCCGTGTATCCGACCTCACCTTCCCACTGAAGGACTTGAATTGGGTGAAATAATGCACGGATTGCTATAGAAGTCCACTGGTCTATCCATTAATATTTTATTGTTATGCATGCTTGGATTAAATATTTTAACGCAGTTTTCTAGGTCACGTAACTGGAATGTGGGCGGAACGCGGTCTCCTATGCAAAATGATCAAGGGTTTGTCTTTGGCTCACAAATAGAAACCTCGACGTTGTGAAGATGAGGTGACCTTCACCTTCCGACGTCAACATAACCATACCCTGACTACGTATTGTATCTCTTTCAATCGCATGATGAATTGTGCATCCATTGATTTGCATGACAGGGGACCACTTGTCCAGAAATCTAGCGTTGCTTATGTGACAGGAGACCAACGCACATTACGTGTGCCGCCAGGTGTAAAATCCAATATGTAACCCGATACACCAATTTAAAGCATGCTCTTCCGACTGCCAGTCCAGGGAGTGGGACCTAGTCGTGGCAATTAAGTTGATGTCCTGTTACATGACAGAATGACAGGCTAATTGAATTCAGTTGTTCGGGTAGTCACTTGTGCATGCCCATTGAAGAACTTTCGGTTTGATATTGCCAGCCAGAGGCAATGGGACCGAATATAACATGCGACTGGAGCTGCTGTTCCTTCAAATTACATAGCCAAAATTCTGCTACGTTGAAAAACAACAGTGGCTATCATGTCTAAAAGAATTGTAGCTTTGCAACTTGTAGCATAAATTCTGAACTTTTGAGAAGCGATTCAGCCCTCTGCATAACATTTGATAGCCACCGGAAGTCAACAGATCCAAGCTTCAAGCCCTTCACTGGGCATGAGCAAGTGACTACCCGACCACTATATTGTATTAGGATCCCAACCTGCCATTTAATTGTCATGGATGTTGAGAGCCTACATTGCATCATGGTATAAAAGTTGAATAAAATGTAATCAGGTTTCAGGCCTATTCTCTGCCTTATGGACGAACTGAAAATCTTACACGGGCAGATAGGAATCATCACATTGTACTACCTCGTCTACACACAGGTGTACAAAAATGTAAACTGGTTCGAGTATCTTGCAACAAGTATTAAACTGCTCAAAGAAATAAATAAATATATTTTACAGGCAGTAAAGGCAAAACATTTATTGAAGTTCATGATAAAAATTAAAAATCTGACAAAAACAAAAGAATCTGCCAACAGGTGGTAAATGATGAATTGATATGACAGTCATTAAAACGATCGGGTTGAGTACATAGCAAACTGAAGAGTAACAGAACCACAAATACACTGTGGATAAATCCAGGTAGAGTGGATAAATACTCCTTCGAACCATTATCATTTTTGAGAGTGTGAGCGAGATTAATGAACTACTCCATGGATGATCTCTTGTGAGGATGGGTTGGTGACGATGGAAGCGGCACAGACAGATGCGAAGGCAAGGCGGGGGTAAACCATTTCACAGACAAGGACTTGTAAATGCTGGTCACGACAAGGCACCATGGGGATCGCTGCACGTTGATGGGACAATCAATTTGAGGCATGCACAATCCCTAACTACAACGTGCATGGCCATACCAATTTACATATCAGTCGCAGCAAGTTTTAAATGCAGCATCGTTTCTACACAAATACATTTGCATTAATACCACGTCATTCATCATCAATTTCATTTTTAAAACGTTTTCGCAAAAGCTGTAGGTTTAGCCTCTGCACTACACGCCTATAATACATTAATTAATACGGAATTTGCTAATCGATTTCATTTAAAAACTCTTTCGAATAAAGAGACGTTCCAATTTCAACCATAGATGCTACAACACTACCAAGCTATTTAAAAAAAAATTCTGTTCAATATTTTACAATCGACCGACCAGCACTGCATGAAGCATTTTTCAATTTTTTTGTTGGCAGTCAAGGTTTAACAGACAAGGTCTAGACTGCACAGACGAACAAGATTATACTAACTACATACAACAAATACTGGTGATGATAAAATTCTCAATGCTGCCCTAATGGTGCAGTGAAGACTTGGCGATACGACGACATTGCTCGACTGGGCGCTTTATTCCACAATGCCCAGGACCATGTATATATATAATGTATGCGTAAATAGAAATGCTGCTCATGGATTTTCCCGTGAGATTGGAGAATCTCGCATAGCGAATTGATTGTCCTCAAAAATAAAGTCCACAGCTTTAAAAAACAGTCAATTAAAACAGGGCTTCTCGGATACATGTTAAAATCCTCTCGTCAAAGTTCTATGTTAGTGGCCTTTACGGTGAAGCAAATATAGATTTGAGCATTTTGGTATCCAGTGACCCCACCATGGTTGGCGCACCCGTTAAGCAACTACTTCCACAGGTTTCTCTTTTTCCGAGACGATTTTGCCGATTTCATTCTCCATGGCCTTGACCTTTTCCAGTGCCGAGTCGAAATCTTTCTCTTCTTGGATTTTCAGTTCTTCTAGTTTTTCTGTGACGGTGCTGCAGTTCACCTCTTTACTCTGTCAAAGAAAAAATTGTGATGGACTTGAGAATGAATATTGTATTTGTATTTGAGATTGGACAAAAATAAAATACCAGAATGTAGGACTTCAGAATTTGATGTCTTTATCTGTTTATTTTGTCATTGGGAAGCTTATTCTGTGGATGTTTCATCACTATTTCAAATTCATTACATTATGAAGATAGCTGGAAATTGAATGGCCAACATTGTGTGTACATAATGCCAAAAAAAATCACTTGTCTGGTGGACTATTTTAAAGGATAAAATTGGCTGCATTGGGACAGCGAATCAATAATCAGGTACAAACTACCGATTAATCTGAATACACATGCATGTTCTACGAAAACAAAAGTATAGTTTTATCTGGGAAGAAAATGATAAAATCAATAACTAGATAAAAGGGAGAAAACTCTTGATACTTCAGAGAGCCATCTCTGATACCTTGGTAGATTTGCTTTTCCAGTTTTTCAAAATTGGGTTTTAATCAAATTTCACCATGCTATTCATTGACTGATGCCTTTTTATTTAACACTAATCAGCAACAGATGTAGGAAAACTTCCATGTATTACGTTTTGCGGCCTCATTCAATTGGCCGAGCCAAGAGAGTTGGACAAGACGCACAGTACACGACTGATATTCTGACATCCCTTCTATAGCATGCAAACATAAGCCAGTGCGGGAGAGAAGCAAAGTAGAGGGATGTAGAAAATGCAAGCAAGCCTCGTCCAGTCTTGAAGGGAATCGGAGGTAAAGCAACTTCAATGAGAGCCAAGTGTTCTTAAATTTTGCAGCCCACCGACTTTTACTTGTGCGGGATGATCATAGCAGAAATGAAGTTATTTAACAGCAGACGGACATAGGAACATGCAATGAGTTCAGACATGGGTTTATGGCTACCACAAAAAAATAATAATAATGGTGCAAGCATGCATACGACAGATTCTGTAAATGCAAGACTTAAAATGAAATGATTTTCACGATCACAATTTAAGAGAATGCCCATGCCACATTTTTTGTTAAATACAGAATTGTTCTCATTTCACCTCTATGTACTGCTGTAACAGACGATAAACAATTCCAACATTTTTTAACAGGGATGAACAGAACATTTCATTCATCGTATATCAGTTGTCCGAATATAGATAAAAACCAGAAAGTTAGGAAAATCCTACACAGGTTACTGTTAGTTTGTAAATATGGATTCAGGGTTCGACAACGGGTAGGGTTTGACCTACTTTGAGAAGACAGGAATACCATTTTTTTTTTCGTGGGAGAATGTAGAGAACATGGAGGCAAAAAGTAAATACGGCGTTCTAAAATTAGCACTAAAAGGGAGGATATGCAATGACGAGAGAATGATTCTAACATGGAGTGAAGAACCAAAACCAAAGGGTGGAGTTGTTTAGGTGTTAGACTGCAGTAAGCCGGGATGTCATGTTAACAGGAGTGTACTGTGAACCTCACCTCCTCGATCGTTACTTGGCTCGTCGCCTTTGTATCGTCGTCCGCATTCGTTTCTTTGGTCACTGTGAGAAATACAACCACTTCGGTTAGTCTCAACAAAATACCACATTCGGTCCTGAACAACAATCAGATCTTTCTGGCACCACAAAATACCACAGATATTCATATCCAGCCACTATAAATGCATTAGGCCATTCAAATATGAATAGGTTTCTCAAATTCCGCTGCATGCTTCAAAATATGGCCGCATCTATCTATTTTATTAAGGAAAATCCACCCACGATTGCAATTAGAACTCCAAAGAACAACCACTTACAGCTTTAAATAATCTGTTATGTACTAAAATACAAAATACAAAATAAGTTTGTTTCACACATATGGTGAGAGTCGGTTTGGTTGGTGGAGATGGTCTTGCTCCCGGAGAGAACCACTTGCCATTCGGCAAGTAACTGAAAAACTTTTACACATGGACCAGCAAGGCAATTTTATGGACATCATTCCCCACTCTCCACTGTTCTCACGGGCAATAATTGGTAATTCCCCCAATAATTCAATCACATGATGGGAACTTTCCCACCAAAAAACTCATGGGGTGACAATGGTCTAAATTCATGCAAATAATTCATTATTTCTATAGTCATTTTGAAGATTTTAAAGGGTGATCAAAGTTACAGAATAGCCGACAATTTTTTCCTAAAAATTTAGGGCGATTGAATCTTAACAGGGCGATTGAATTATTAGAGGAATTACCCCGATTATCGATACCGCTATTTTTACCTCCTGAGCACCCAACCTATATGCACTTGATCAATTCAGAAAATTGAACCATATCGATTCAGAAAATATCGGAATAAAAGTGAATTTACCTGTGGTAACTGTGACCTCGGAGCTTGTGGTAACCACTTCTGAACTACTGGTCATAGTAGTGATTTCTACACTCTGTGTGCTGGTATCAACAATGTCAGGACTGCAACACATTAAATAGTTTAGTGTTTACAATTAGATAAGTTGACATCAATACAATAATGAAGATCACACATACAGGATGAAATATTATCACGATTAATCTATATAGACATCAGAAAGGTAGTAGGTATATTCAAGCAATATTCTTTGCATTCGATTCGAACTGTGGAAATGGAAATGAAACCAGTAAAACGTTATTACTTGACTGTGACGCTGTCCACTGTGATGTCTGCCGTAGTGTCTGCCCTAGATTCATCTAAAGTCGACTGTTCCAACTGATCGCCTTCTCCTGCTGCTCCCTCAGTTCTGCAAAGATAACGATAACCGTAAACATCCCTGTGAATAGATTTAACAATGGAAGTCTCGCTGAAAATCCTTCCATGCTAGACTATGTAATGCAAAATAATGGTCCTTTTGATTCAACTTTGAACTATGAAGGGAAATCTTCTGTGATGAGATCACTTGACATTTCAAAACATTCAGAACACTTTTTAAGCTCATCTGATTGGATTTTAAATTTGAAACTGTGCATTCTGGGAGGGTGTGATCTGAGGGACCACATTGTGTATACAAGAACTTCGGTGTTTACCCAGTTGTCTCGCTGTCTTCTGCCGCAGTGACTTGTATGGAGGGGGTCCCAGCCTCAGGGCAGGCAGGTTGCTCTATCTGGACTGGGGGCTCTGGTTCAGGGATCGGCCTCATGCCTTCTGCCAGCTCCACCTCACAGATGGGTACAGTGACGAGCTGTGCCGATAATGACACACGGGAAAACTCTGACGATGAGCTCAAACACAATCCTAGACCATTCTTTGTGAAGATGAACGATGAAATACCACTGGAAAAGAGAAAATTTAACAATTTTATCAGTTAGGACAATACATGTAGCTTTTACTGTGTGTTCTCACTGATTTTTTGGAGCTACCATCAACATAAACCAGAAGTTTTAGTATGGTACATCCAATCTGTTGCAATTTTGTGAGTTCTGAAGCTTTCAGATCAACAGCAGACTTCAGGATTTCACGAAAAGCTGAAATTTGGCATTTAATTAAAAAATTTGAACTATTGACTTATATACCAATTAATTTTATTCATCAGATTATATCTTTGCAAGAAAATGCAAACAAAATTCCGACCAATCATTTCGATCGGGTTTTTTTTTTCCCAAACACTGAAAACATTAAAAACAATTTTGAATGGCCAGACAATTGGCAATAGCCACAGAAACCTACTTGATATCTTCCTTCTTGATGACGGTGTTCTGCAGTAGCTGCCTCCTCAAGTTAGGAATAGAGTATACGCTAAGGTCGCCCAGGTTGGTCAAACAGGCAATGTCAAATTCATTGTAGTTCTCATCTGGTCAAATACAGTAAATTCATTGGCAATCAAAAATCTTGCACCACAATAGAAGGTATGGGATTTCTTTGATAGGCATATAGAAGTCTGCGAATAGAACAAGACTATTTATATTGATAACTGATTGCTCTGGTTATGACGCAGGGCTTCGTGTTTAGCGCGAGTGATAGCTCACCTGCACGCAAACACTCGCGTAAATTCATGTCACGAGAATGATTTTAGCTCACGTAAACGGTCACATTTTATATTGTATTATATTGCAATCACTCACCTGACTTTTAAATACCCTCTCCTAAATATTTTGACGTGAGCTAAATAGCTCACGCACTAATTCTAAACATGAAGCCCTGTGACGTCCCTTCACAGTGAAATGTACATTTAGTTCATATTCTAACTTGGATCCAATTGCTATATTATTATTATAAATATATTATCCTTAAATTACCAAGCTCTTATCGACTTGCACCCTGTAATAGTCTTGTGATAGGTATGGGATTAAAGGGATGTGCAAGATTACCCTCTTAACTTCATAACACCATTGACATTTTCTATGGCCGTTGCGTAGAAGTTATCTTCAACCCCTTTCCATACATTCCAATTGTGTGAAAGACAAATTCATATGAATGAATAGCCTTCTCACAATCTTGCTATCTTTATCCACCATAGAGAAAATAGAAAATTCCAAGTCGAAAGCTCTGGTGAACCTTATTACCCATCTACTTACCACTTTTACTGCGGAAATTGATGAAGTCCAGCCGCCTGACGCGAGAACCGTCCAGGGCTGTTAGTTTACATTTGTATACAGGCTTCAAGTGTGGTAAACTGAAAAGCTGAAATACCAAATAAACAAAACAGTTAGGTTATGACAAGACATGTCATTAATATTACCATTTTTTTCATTTTGAAAACTTGAATTGATTCAATGCTGGCAAACTTGACGATATCCCATGATGCAATGTTATTTCTGTAAAACCCCACTGGATCTAATTGATACTCTTCGTGCAAAGGGGATTCGAGGCAGTTGCAGAATAACCTCATCCTTCAGATTTAGTCCCGCTTTTAGGCTGTCGGGAATGCTAATTATACTGATTATCCTAATTAGTAAATGATGAACGAAATCATGCTTATTACCACACAATGGTCACAATTAGTAATCTAACACCACCGACAGCAATCAAGGCTGAATCTGCTAGGTTGAATTGTACATTTGGCATTTTATCCGGAATTTGCAGTACCAGCTAATTATCTTCAGAAATATCAAGAAAATGGGCCAACGAGAAAGTTTTTTAGTCACCGCACCTTGAACTGTTCCTCTGAGCAGATGATGACGTGATGATCACCAGCCATGTCTGGCGCTTTGGCTCTCTCATGTTCTACCTCAATTGAGGCGGGTAATACACGGTTCTGTTTGTCTAGTACAGCCATGGCGATGACGGGGGCTCGATGACGCAGCTTGATTTCTTTGGCCAGTACACTCGAGACGTCATCTGTTGCCCGTTTGTCGCTGGCAGGTACTGTGATGGTGAATATAAGTACTGTGCCAGCGTTTGTACCTGCCCATAATGTTGGGTTGTGTTGTGTGCCTGAAATAAATTTACCGCAGTTATATCTAGTAACAAAGCAACAACTTTTATATCAAGTTTCTCCAAATATCAACCCTTAATCAGGACTTGTTTCTTGTACATTTCATTCACTTTCTATTCTAATAAACTTGATCCACTCCATTATTCCAAGGGCTGTTTCTGACTTCCACCACTCCATTTTTGGGTCCGTTCACCTTGAAGCTTTCAATTTTGAAGGCCTTTTCAAGTTGATAGTTCCTGTTTTCAATGCATATTAACTTCCAGTGTCATTGACGCTGAACAGATAATTTTTTGAAATTTATTGATGTCCTATCATATTGTACATACATGGTCTCTCAAAAAGATTTGGAAATTCTTTTGGATGATGAAAGAATACATCGCTATGATGGGGTTGATTTTGCCATCTGAAGACAAAGGAAAGTACAACGTAGAGGGACAACTCGACAAGACAATTGACAATAGACAGGAATCCCCATTTTCAACATCTTACGCACAATTTCAGCGAACTTGTCGTGAAGGAAACAAATCAGTTTATGTATGGAGAAACAAGTTTCACATCTGCTTACCATGCAAAATAAAGGTGTCTGCGAAATACAAGCTTCGGACAATCGACGACTTGAAGTCCTCGGTACTGCGAGCTTCTACTTGTCGTTCCACTGGTTTACGTTCTGGTGTGGATGCGGCAGCCTCCGTCGTAGAGGGAGCAGGGGCAGCAGCGCCCTCTGCTGGGGCAGGAGATGCGGCAGCCTCGGCCTCTGGAGCAGGGGTCGGTTCTTTCTGCTCAATACTATGAAAAAACAAAAGCATATTCAATGTATAAACCTGTTGATGATCACAGTGAAATGCAAACAGGAATCCAGTATAGAAATATTGAAATGAGAGAGGAAACCGGGAAACTGGCTGGTGGGAAGGGTTCCAAAAGGGCTCATGGGCGAGGTGGATAAACGAAACTCGAGGAAATGCTGGCAATTTGAGCTGAACGCCGAGGGGTATTTAACCTTGCAATGTGGACTTGTAAATTTCTCGGTGGTGGCCAACATGTTTTGAAGGGGATAGATCACCATTATTCCATTTCCCTTTGTCAGAAAGGAAACCTACTATATTAAAGTACAATCACTGCGCCAAATTGAAATGACAAACTATTATGGCTACACCACTGCTTGCTACCAAATCGCCAAGAAATAGTGGAATAGAGTTAAATTTCTGACTTTCTCTCATACCCTTTCTCCTGTTTTTCCTTCTCTATTTCCTCATGCTTGGCTTTGTCCTCTGCCCGTCTTCGCTCGGACCGCCGTCTGCGCAGACGTCTGAATGATTCTCTGAGGGATTTCTTGAAAGACTTTCGCCGAGACATTGGATGGTTGTCTTCGTTGGCTCCAGTCAAGTCTGGAAAACAATGCCACAAGCTGAATTCAACTCCAGATTCAACACAATTTTTCACACTAAGCATGCAGGGGATCATGGGTGAGGCTAAGAAATTATGTACATTTCAATTCCAGCAACGGCTCATCTCCGGTGATGAATGCCTCGATTTTTGTTCGAATCTGCGTGAACATCACACATTCAATTTTACTGCGAATCTATGTCACATCTTGTGTTGTAAGTACGGAGGTGGTGGCCAATGCATTCTAGCTTGTCAAGATCAGACGTCTTGTTCATTTCCTTCTGGTTAAACACACGGCATAATAATGACCAGACTTTCCATAGGGTGGTGTTTAGCCTGCCAGTTTTCGAATGAAAAGCCCGGCTAGTGTTCGCATAGATGAAAAGCTTACCATTGGGATTCAGAGTACATCTAGCCATAACCTCTTTCTTCTGCACATAATCAAACAGAGCGAAGCCATGGGCGGTTCCTGCAGCCACACTGCAATGATAAACATGAGAATATGGTGAGGCAATGGTCGAATTTTATTCACATTCAGAGGAGATGTGACAAAAACTGTGCTTTAAATACGACATTGTTTCATACTTCTGCATACCTTCTGAAAAGCACTTGCAAGCAATCCAAAAGATTCAACAATGGATAGTAACTTAGTTAAGAAGTTGTTTTCCAAAAAAATCATTGCACTAAACACTCAGGCCCACCCCTATGTCTCCGAGCAAATGGGTTTTCTCCCTTTGCTTGGCACAGTGAGGAAGGCAATTCCAGTATGGAGTAATAACGAATGCAAAGCTTACAGCTGCCATTGTGACTGGAAGGCCAGAGCAGTACAGGTCGCAGGTGGTGAGAGCTGAACAATGCAGGTGGGCTGAAAGCCGGCGGCAAATTTCTGGTCCCCTTCCTTCAACGTCAGGGCTTCATGACCCTTCCAGACAAAGTTATCCCTCTCGCCCACAACGATGTTCACCGTCACACCTTTCACTTCCTGTTCTCGCTCCTCGCGCTCCATCTGCAGAATGATCACTTGACCCGAGGTCCCGGCAACAATGAGCGTCTCGCTCAGAGAGCAGAAGGTGATCTTCTGGATGGCCAGTCTGGGGTCGTCGCTGTAGGGGTCGAAACTCCCAACCTGAAACCAGTAACAATTCACCAAATGTTACGTTGTTATAAATTGTTAAATATTTTATGCAATCAAATTAAGGTCAGTCATTTACAAATAATTATATCCTCCAATCTTTTTTTATCATTATTTTTTTATGCAGGTTAAAGATTCCATTAAAGTAATAAAAAAAAATCTGTTCGAACAGTTGAAGTGTGCGTACCTTTTTGAAGGGAGGCCACTCTTCTTCCCCCTCGGCACTGTTCTGGTCTGCCACTCCAACATCTGTGCCAAACAGGGGAGCCGTCGACATCTTGTACATCATCTGTAGGCCAGTGGTCGATGCATCCCAGAAACGCACTGTACCATCTTCATGGCTGTTTGATAAAGGCAAGGGTCAAGAATTAGTAATTTTCCACAATGGATATTATGTGTACACAAGGGCGGTTTCAAAATAATGTACATGGGAGTGGGGGGAATAGACAGAGGCAACTTTATCTGACCCTAACCACACACCTATCATTTATCCTATTTCTCTGATATTGAAGGACTGTAAACCACCCATATAGCAGCTCCTTGGAGCAGCCCCAAGGAACATTTCATAAACATTTATCGGGAATTTCTGGTCCCCAGACAGCATTGTTATTATCCTAATTCCCAAAATGATGTGGTATCAAAATCAGTCCTCCAACATCATGGTTCAATCCTTCTTTCCAATGAATAACTTAATTCCCTTTTCAATCCATCATTTTCCCCCAAGATACATTATCTATTTTGCTAACTAAGGGAGACAACTGGAGCAATGAAACACCTGGACATGGGGAGAATTCTCACAGACTTACCCAGTTAACAGCATGTCCCTGGATGGATAGTTCTCTACCTGGTTAACCCCTCCCATAATGGGCCAGTCCTGAATAATTAAGTAATCACGCATATATTATATTGAAGACGTCAATTTAATGCTGAAGATCAATGTAAATATGGCAAAGTATAAATCGGAAAGTATAAATCGGTAACTATTCGGATACAAAATTTTCTTCAGATGTACAGGGAACCTGAAATCCTTTCATCGAGGTTGTGGATTCTTCAACTAAGAAATACACGGGATTATGTAAACAATACTTTGTATATATTATTCATTAAGAGAGCAAACTAACACTTGAGAATTATTTTCGCAGACTCACCCGAGGGGAGTAATTTTTGGACTGTTGCTGCCCTGCATCTGAGATCTTCGTCCAGAGTTGTTCAGGAACGTTGGTAACATGATGAGCACATGTGATGGCGGAGGAATGTAAACTGTTCACATAGGGCAGACGGAAGAGCGGCCAGTTCTGGGTGTCCAGGTCGATCACAATCAGTTCCTCATCAACCAAGACGATCAGAGCATGTGGATCGTCATGTTCTAAAGATACACAAAAATTGCACCAATCAGGATTAAATGATTAAATAGTTGATTAGTTACGTTGGTCCATGTACATGTATACTGCAGTGGAATTTCTATGTTGGAAATACTATAACATAACCATATGAACAAAAATCAGTTTTAAGAAAGAGTTTTCATGAAAGAAATAAAATAGGATACCACTGTAAAGTAGAGGTCCTGGGCTGGCTCTGTTGGCTAAATTAACTCAAAATTACCTAGGCATACTAATTCTTGAGATATGATGGTAACGAATCAACCGATGAATGAACAAATATGTCAATGATACCTATACCCCAAGAACAATTTTGGTTGTAATCCATGACCAGATGCGAGTCTTGAGTAACTTCAGCGAGCTTAGACCTTTTTGAGCTTGAAATAGGGTGGCAAGAAGCAGCCAGGGACACATGAAAACATTTGACCCAGTGACCCGGAAAAATAGGTCAATCTCACTGATTTGCACAAGGTTTCTGCTCCAGGACCACATGCACAAGTCAGTTTGGTCATTCTTTGGATCTGGGGCAACAAGCAATTTGTGAAAACTGACAGTTTGACACGGTGACCTGAATAAATATTGGTCAATCTCGCGGATTTTCAATGGGCTTCTGCTCTTTGACCACATGTTTATATCTGCTGTAAGTTTGGTGCTCCTAGGTATACTCATTCTTGAGATATGGCAATGAGAAAACTGAGATGGATGGACAGAGGTACATGATGACGACAATACAAACGCCAAATTTGCCCGAGGGGTAAAAACTCACCATTTCGTTCATCACTAGTGTCGTTTTCATCCGCTCTGGTCATGGCGACAAAGTCGATAACACGCGAGGTGAAATCGAACACCACATGATTGGTTCCCTGCATGACGCTGACAGTGTGACGGTCCCCGTAACTGGCGCGTGGCATACCACCGGAGAAAATGATGTATGGTTCTGGGTCACTGAAATTAGACGTCACAAGTCAATAATTATGCTAGAAATACACAACCTTCCGAGTTATTCACCACATACATATTCAATACCCCAGCTTTCAGATTATATGGCAGATATATCCTTTATCAAAGCACTTAATATCAACATTCTAAATAAGTTGTTCCTCCCTCCGGGTCAGTTTTTATGAATGTTAGGTAGACCCCAGATGGAAGTCCCCAAACAGAATTATCCGGCATTAATTTATGAAAAAATTTGCTCCCATTTACACTGTTGCATTGACCATACAGTCTCCCCAAATCACATGTAAAGATTTAATTTATCCAGTTTTGGACAAAAAGGGTCAGAGAAATTAAGAGCCGAAATCTTCACTTACATCTTTGCCGTTTTCCACTGGACTTTGCCAATAGCTTTGCATGGGAATGGGCCTGAAGCGAAGAAGACAAACTTTTAACATCAAAAAACATATCAAGGATTAAACTTAAAATTAATTCACAAAAGCAAGACCAGACATATTGAACAGTGCAGTAAATGACATACATACTTAACATCCTGAATGTCAAACTTCCTATTAGACTGAAAGGGAGATAACCACGAATACAGTAATTGCCCTAATAATTCGATCACCGGAAGTGCAGCAAAAATGGCATATATCTGGCAATAGTCTACATGGCACCAGCTACAAAGTGTCACATTTTATTATTATGTGACTTTTCTTCAATTTGAATGAAGAATGGGAATGCTACTTTCTCTCTGTGTTTGAATAACACAGAGTTGAAAAGTGAACTTCCTGTGATTGAATTATTAGGAGAAAGAGAGAGAATTACAGTACTATGTTGCACTATGATATCAGAGCAGAGATGGCATAGCCAGAACTGTGCTCACCGTATGGAGATGCAGCTGGGAACTTGGGACCAGTGGAGTCTGTCGAACTCCACACCAGGTAGCTACCATCGGCATGAGAACTCATGAAATCTTCCCCATTCCTGTGCCAGGTCAGTGACTCCAGTTGCTAAACGGATGCAAAATGCAATAACATTGTGTGCATTGATGATGAGAAGACACTAAAGATTTTTGTAAGATGGACAGGATTTCCTCTTTGGCGACAAGAAAATAGTGGCTTATTGGTATCTTTTAATGTATTCTACAATTTTAGGATTCCAGACATGCAAGGAAAACTGAAAAGAGATGGCTGGCAAACAACGTACACGGTTATAAACACATAATATGGCATGAGCACCTTGCACAAGGTATATATATAATTAACTTATTTGGTAATTGAGCAGCACCCTTGCTTACCTGTGTAGCATTGTAAGTCTTATCTGCATTGCTTTCCTTGTTGTCCCACAAAACGATCAGTCCACGGTTATAGCCAATCAGAAACTGGAAGAAAGAATATCTCAACCAATCAGACAAGAGGAATTTAATATTTGTAGACATTCAGAAACCGAGAGAGAAAGAAAATCACGGACAATCAAATGTTGAAACAAAACACTGGAGCATAGGTCATTGCCAGTCAAATACAGTACACCAAAATAGGTCTAAGGAGTGCAACCAAATTTCATCAGTCCAATACACATATATGGATACAGGAGATATTGTGATAAGGAAATTCAGGTCTGTAAGAATCTTGATCATTTGCTCCGTTCTCGTCGGGGCAGTTCCAGAAAGTATTCTTGGAGTAGAATAAATAAATTGAAAATGGCCAGTTTACCAACATGTAGTTAGTATCTATACCCTCACCTTTTCTGGATTTGTGGGGTGAACAGCTATGGCTTCGACTGCACCGGGGTTAATCTTGAAGTCGTCGGGAACGCTGGAATAGGGAGAAATTTTTTTTTTTAATTTATTTTCACCGACATTCACAACAGTCAAATCAGTAAACCATGACAAGATTCAAATCACGCAACGCCAATGAAAAGGATCAGAGTTTTGGGGTTAGAATTTGACCTTGATGAAATAGGTCAAGGTCGGTAAACTTGAATAGGCTTCCAATTAATCAGCAGTTGCACATGTACTGTAGTGTAAATATAAAGAGCCAAGCCATGAGCCTAGAGATACTGCAAAAACTGGAATTTGGCCTTGACAGAATAGGCCAACTCAGTCAGATTGGGAAGCTCCTAGTCAATCACCAGTTGCATGTGCAGTATGAATTTGGAGACCCTAGCTGTAATTCTTCAACAGCAACAATACTCAAATTTGACCTGAATAAAATACATTAAGGTCAGTCTTAATCGCAGTAAGCTTCTGACCCATCGCTAGTTGCACGTTATATGAATTTTGAAAGCAGGACCATAATCCTTCAAGAGATATTGTGTTAACAAGCAAAATGGACGAAGCAGACAATATCCTTCAACCAAACTTGGCAGACGGTAAAAATCAATGGATTTCTTTATTGCCGTCAGAGTCTACATCGAGTCTGAACTGTACTTATAGCATAAACAACAATTTTCAATCAATGAGAACTTTTCATCAGTAACCTGGACTTCGACCTTGAAACATCAAAATGAAGAAGGTATACCCCAAGTTTGGTACCAATCCATGACCTGGAACTGTAGATATCACACAGACAAACAAAAATAAACAGACAGACGGAAGGACGAAAATCGTGATCACAATATACGACCATGTCTATCGACGGGCACATAAATATGGCAGCAGAATTAGAGTCTGTCCCTTTATATTATATTATGAAGATGTAGGACGTCGGTGTCTGGAATTGTCACAGAATGTGTTACACAATGACAATATTGAGAACTGATAGAACAATGGCAGGACACAAATTCAGACAGAGTGGGTGGATGTCTGAAACAGAATTACATTATGTAATACAGGAGTGTCTGGATCATGTTATAACATATCTACCCAGGAATATTACATGAATGTTTTACTATACAACTAGTTAGAGCTGGTCCATATTCCAGTCTAGGACTGAAAATCAACCAGGTAGTTAGTTGGGAGTCCTGCAGCTGTCCTCCAGCGACATCGCTGGAGAGGAAAATCAATACCCGTCACTGGGTTACCGTTGGAGACGGGGGAAAAGCTGACGTATATATGGTGTCCTGATCATTATTTATACCATAAAATTGCTCATTTCTTCCCCAAAAACAGATGGTCAATCCACTTACAGACCAGTGGCTTTATGGATCAGATAATGTCCCTAGCTTTATCTCGAGCCCTATAATTCAGCTTAGTTCTGTAGATTGATGTCGGACGACTCATCAACCACAAGGAGACAAGCTCATTACTGAGGACATGTAATTTGCATTGCATCGCTTTGATACAAAGCTCTTCCTAATGTGCCGACCCAGGCTTACAACAGACTATTTCTGAAAAGCTCTACGTTGGTGCCTTTGTACTCGGAGTTTAATAGTTACGTCTCTGCAAGAGCACGATGAAGGTCAACATCAACCTTAGGTAACCTGGCAACCTGGAATGAACTGCTGCCCACCGACTGTTTTAACAGCACAGACCGGTATCATGTATCAAGTCCATTCATGAATTACAAACCTAGTAAATCAATCAATACAGATGATGAAGATAAGAAAATATGTCAACTGTATGAGGTGGTGTAGGCACAAGGAGAGCTACCAGATTTAGGATCACCGTTATCAACCTCCAGTTTGACTGATGATCATTCCCACTGCTTGAATAGAGTTCAGTTGTCATGGCTCTTCAGTAACGTTTCAGTGGAAGTCGCACAAAGACCATGACCTCACGTGAGACCCGAATAAGAAACACCCTGCAAAAGACCCAATCGTGGTATCTCGAAACCACCAACAGACAGTGATCAATATTTGACTGTTTGCCTCCGCATCGCTCGCGGCCTAAATACTTTTCATCTCGTGAAAGCATTGTTGGCGAAATATGAAATAAAAACAAGATTCTAGGCTCATTCACCAAATGTATAAACGAGTCGGAATTCCATGATCTAACCTGTTGTGGGACACCACAAAATCTGAATCTGAAATGGAGACCTTTCGTCCCTGCACTTGTATTTAAGGTGGTGCACGCCTGAAACAACGCTGGTGACATTATGCTGCAGGAATTATTTTCCCTCCCTGTTGACTCCATCATATTTCCCCCTTTGCTTATAAAAATATGTTATCAGGGAAGTTAATAAGTCGAGAAACTAAGAAAACCATGGGGATAGGGACACTCAAAGAATTTTATAGAAAAAAAAAAGAACGAGATGAAGGCCCCACTTATTATTCAAATTATAAGAGCATTTAATGGAGGGTAGGATATGCTTACAGCTTTTACTTACTTTTGCATGACGACATCCTGGTAGATGATTTGGTCGAGCAGCGTAAAACTGGCAACGTCCAACAGTACGATATTCCCTCCCTCTGTACCCAACAATAACTGCTCCGAGTTCGTGCTCAGGGAACATGCCGAGACACTTTTCAACTTGCTGCAAAAGTGAAACCCAACAAATGTAATCGAGAACAAGATATAAACTTATAATGGTGGAATTTCCACCAAAAAAAAAATTGCATATTTTTTAATTATGTCTGGCCAGTTTTTGCTACAGAACACACAATAGATGGATCACTGAATATTGATTTTCATTGATAAAGTATTTTACAGATAAACTGCATCATGCGAAGGAGGAAGAAATATTTTGCAGGCAGAATTCAACACATAGGGCAAGGACAATCTCCGAGTTAATCCTTATAGATCTGCCCCGTTAAAAGTGGCAGGTGCATTAACGCATAGCTCCCCACATGATTTGCAGTTTATTCTTCTGGTCTTTCCTTCCTCTTCCGCAGGTGTTTTATTATTAACCACTGAAAACTTGTGTAAATATGGGTCAAATTATTTTATTACCTGTATTCCAAGAATGCTTACATTAAGATAATTTTGGCAACTTTAGTTCGAAATGAATAGCTTATCACTGATTAAAAAAATCTCCTATGCTGCAGAAATGGGAAAGAGAACAGAAGAATGAACCGCTGGGATCTATGTGCGAATGCACCCGTCGCTACTATCACCGCAGATCTATTGTCAAAGAATTCATTTAAAATTTTAGTGCAAATCCGGTCTTGTCCGAACAGATTACATTCTGGTCAACTTCAAAGGTATCACCCCGTGACTGAAAGGGAAGTTTACTTTGATTCCATGTTAAAATGTTTAACTTCCTCAAGTACAGATGTGCCATCTTTCACATTGATTTCCCACAGGTGTAATGTGTTATCACTGCACAATGATATCAGCCGACCCTGAAAAGAAATAAATACAATTTTTTTCAATGGTATTCAACATTATTATACGTTTTCTGTATCAATTAATTTTATCAATTTACCCTAGTCAACCCTAGAACAAGGACTGGCAGCAAACCCGATTTTGCTCAAATTGTCCTACCTCGTAGTAGGATGAATACAAGCTGGCCTAGACTAAATAAGCTATTTATGGTTAGTGGTGGTGTAAAAATGGAGGAAATAATGGTTTGATTCTATTGCTTTTCACGGAGCACAATCAATGCTCATATAGTTGTCCAGCTTGGAATATTTTACATACAGTTGCACATCACATTTTTATTATAATTTAGTGATGCGAGATAATCATGCCCGATTATGTCAATATGATAATTCTAATATAATTCTAAGATAGAAAGGTTCTGTATTTTACACTATTACAGGATGTTCTATGGCATCTGTATCTATGGCATGTAGCATGCACAAAAATACTAAACAATTTGTCCAGTCTGCAGAATTCAAATACAGTACTACGCTGAATAGTAATTTGGCTCCCATACATACCTGTTCAGGGAGGAAGAATAGTTGATTAACTTGTACATCCTCATCATGATGACCCGCCATCTCCACACCTGGGGCTCCATAACTATAGCTCGTCAAGGAACTCAATACAGCAGTTATACAAATACATCAACGCTGTTTTATATAGTTCTATTCAGGACGCAGACAGTACATAACTCTGAACCTTGTTGAACATTGATTAACCATTGCTCTCGTCAAACACTGGTTGGTGAGCAATCACTCTCCTTGGTTTAGTCAATATTTTATACTCTGGTGAGATTGGGAGAGGTCAAGCAATTGACAAAACTATTGATTCAGGTGTGCAATGGGTGCGAGTGCAGAGAAAACAAAATAAAATATTATTACTTCTTTGGTACATCAACGTCTTTGTTGCATTCCCAATTGGCTTAAAAACCATCTGGTGGGGACATGCAGCATGTCACAAAATGTGGAAGGCGGTGGGCAGGGACTAATGCAGGAATTTTTGGAGACACCGGTCAACTACCACGAAATCAGCAATGAACACGCTGCGCAAAACCGATGCGCAGTGGTCTTAAACCGGCTAAAATGGCGGCCCGCATGGATTTAGTCATGAAGCATGATGCGAGTTGGATAATTTAGTGTTTCCACCTGCTGTACACAGAAAATAATCGGTTACTTCTTCCATAAATAATGAAAATAATACCATTAGAGTGACTGTGGTTTTGGTTTAGATTTTAGCCGACCTTCAATTTTGTTCCACAGTATTTGATCGCTTGAGTTTGGGAGCAGATACCGGTATCAAAACCCGTCTGGATTACTCCCTCGTGGGGTGGGGGAGAGAAGTGTATGTGTGAAAGGGGGGGGATTCAGAAAGTGTACTTAATCTGGAAACTACGTTTCTGAACAGAATTGGAATCCATGAAGAAATACTATACATGTATAACAGTGAATACCTAGATTTTACACTCTTACAACAATTTTTTCCCCGGAACTCGTCACAAAAACCAGAACTTTGCATGCAATTGTAGCAAACATTATGACAAAATAATCTTTTGTTCAAAGAAGGAACAAATAGGGCATGATGAATCCAGCCTTCATATCAGCAGGGGCAGATACAGCTTTTTTAATTTGGGCGCCTTTTTAGTTTTGCGAGCGTGGCAAGGCAAAAAAAAATTTGGGCAGGGGGTCTGGGACCCACCTAGACGTTCTCAGATGCTCTAAAACGCATCGGACGCAATTCCAGACAATGAATTTCCATATGTGCGTAACCATCTCAAAATTAAATACAAGACATAAATTTGCTGCATAAACTAAAATACCTGAATTTCTTCGTCTAATTTGGGCGTTTTTTCGTTTCTTAATTTGGGTGTTTTTAGACCTCGTTTATTTTGGGCGCCCTATAAGGGTATAAAATAAGGCCTGTATCTGCCACTGATCCGGTCCATGGGAAATTACAAATGTATGATGATGACCCAACGGAAAATCAGTTACATTCTTAAGCATGTAATCGAGAACATTTACACACAATATGCAGGTCTGAGAAATTTGTACAACGACTGGAATGTCCATGTCAAGAGAAATGTTTACCTATTGACCACTTTAATGCCCGCATCAATATTACAAGTTTTGTTAAGATGCATGTATTAAATTGTAAAACCTATCCCTTTTGGGTTATATATCATAAACCCTGTCTGTGTCAATAAATTGTCGGTTGAAATGAATGTAGCCGTAACAGGCAAAAATTTATAGGCTGAATGAGTAATGTCGGTCCCACATTTTCATTAACAAAAGAATCTGTGCTAAAGAACGGCAGAAAAAGTGAATGGACTTGGGCAAGCATCGAAACAGGTGCAATTATCAAAAGAGCAGAAAGCGTATGGGCACGACATTTATAATTTCTGAATAAAACAGACTGTCAATAGATCAATTCCTGGTATACATGTATATTCTGCCTGCATACAAGTGATAAATTAAGATGCATTCAGATAAGTCTATATGCACAGGATGGCTTTCCTACAACATAATTGTATAGATTTATAGACCCGACGTCAGCGTACAGTATTAACCAAGGCTGCTGTCTACACATGTACATTATAGCACACATTGATCATGCTGATACCATTAATTAAGGGAAAGGACATTCTAATACATAAGCCTGGTCTAGAGACTTTAAGGCTAGAACTACATGTATATGTAATTTGTTACAGTAGCCTGGAGCCTGCCAGCATAAATACATGTGGCAAACAAGAACTGGGTTGATGGGAGAGTCAGCCACATTCCAGACCTAAATGTCACTCTGGTATTTCCAGCTGGGTTGATGGGGCTTCCAGTAGACATTGAAGACTCCTCGACTCCCAGCTGGTTACATATATTGCAGATACAGCAATTTCTATATATGCCAGGGCAGATTCAGGGTTGCAGTAGCGTAAACATGGTCCCATACAGTCTACATGTAGATCACTTCACTTGAACAATATCATGGTACTATAATTATTCCCATATGGTCAACAGTTTATACATGTAATATTAAAAGAAGGTCGCCATACCTAATTTTCTAAGTAGATAATTTCGCATGGGCGAAAGAGTGGTGCACTTAAATGGAGCCCCATTATTCTCCAAAATAAAATTCCTCTGCTATTTCCAGGCACACACATTTCCTTAGCCTACACATTTCCGTTATTAAGTGTACTGGGTATTGTTTAACTTCTACATTTCTAGGTTACAATTTCTGCATAGCGGTCATTTTCCTCCCCATTTTAAGACTAAACAAGAATATTAGGGTAGAATGCCCTTTCAATTACAGATGTGTGTAAGGTCACCCCTTTAGCCATGTATGGGAGGTATTCCAATTATTGAGACAGCAAGGGTAGGGGCTTGTAGGCATGTAATGTGCATAGGTCACATAGTGGAGTCCCCTCATTCCAACCTTCAAGAAAATAGTCCCATTCTCTTTTTAGAAAAGTACTAAAACCCAGGAATTTGGTAACTGGGTCATGCAACATTGAGAAATGCTGATCAGTGTACAAAACTGGAAGGTTTATGCTCAACGATGTCCACTCATTCATGTGATATAATAAATTCTTGAATCTTGGAATTTAACCAAACAAGACTAAATGAAGAAGGTTTTCTGTTTGGGGTCAAAGACAGTGAAAAACTGATGTGGCCATTCAGATTGGACTTCACTTTTGTTTATCTGGAAAACCCTGAACAAAAACCGAGATAAACAAAAAGCATAGTATGTCATACTGCAAACCTGAAACAGTGTTTTTTAACACTTGGGCTCATTAAAATTAATAGTTCATTTATCATCATAGCCCACCTCAACTTTGTCTCTGCTCCAAAATACTTGTTTTATTTATTTTTTTTTCTCTCTGCAGCGTCAAAGGACATGTTTCAGCAATGCTTGCCGACAAGCATGGAAGTTCTCATTTCACACGCTTTGGCATAGATTAGAGAGCTCCTACGGTTGTTCACGCATCAATAATTAATTGGAGAACAATCATTTTTATATTCTGCAAAATGTATCAGTTCACCCATCAGCCCGTTTCAACAAATATTTTATATAGAATCCGGAATCCCAATTCGGCCCATTAAAAAATTCATCTTCCTCCGATCACAAAATGTAGTTCTTCCCGAAAACCAATTAAGGATCAAGGTATCAATTTTAGGAATTACTGGAGATTTTCTATTGGAACGGTTTGAAAATTGGTTAACTCTTTATTTCCAAACTGTTCATCCTGCATTCCAAGCTAATATGGAGGCACACACAGAAACAAAAGCTTGCCTGGAATTTATCGAAAGGGCGAGGGCATCTGCAAATTATAGCCAGCATACATTTTTCAAGTTGATAGTCGATTTCCTGTGCTACCAGTTTCTCCGCTGGCCATATGCTTTTGCTTAAAGAAATCCCAGACCTTCAGTCTATGGGGGACTACAAACTTGAAATTCGATCAGTCAAAATTTTTACTTCTGGTGATAAAGACACTGTATTGCTGCAGGGGAAAATATGTATATTCAGCGGACTGCAACACTATCCACACTGGCAGCTCCCCAGTTCACAGTTTGGAACCGGGTTATTAGCATAAAATAGCTCAGCTTTAGTGGCCTTGCTCTGATCAGCCTATATGATGAGGGGAAATCTAATCTAGCCAGTCAGCCTCCCTGCAGAGTGGCTTGACATTTGGAACATGCAGCAAATTTGTAAAACTTTGGAACGTTCAACGGAAATGATACAATAGGTCAATCAGATCACAACACTTCCCGCAATACTGGCTTGTAGTAATAGGATTCTGTATAAATTAGTGCAGAACTCGTAAAGGACAGTGCCAGCAAAACTGGTGTCGCAAGTCAAAATTACGAGTCGTTCAGCATGCAAATTGGTCAGTTAATGATGGGAAGTGGACAGGATCAGGAAAATTACTATTTCCTGTGGAGAACATGGTCTTCCCAATCTACATGTACACGTTTGCTACTTAATGCACTAAATGGACTAAATTCCATGGAAATCAGGCGTGTCATATTTTTCTCACAATCTATCATCCACTATCAATAGTCCTCTCAAGACATCTGCCGCACAAATCAAGGTTTAATGAAAAATAATCTCAAAACAAATTAACAAACCGCAAACTGTGTATTATCACAGTTTTACTTCCTGTTAACTTGCTTTTAAAAAAACCCCTGTAATTAGTTGATCTGCTTTGAACACGAATGATATTAAATGTACAGTAAATGACTACTATAGAAGGTAAATCAGGCTGTGAACTAGATGAGCATATTCGAAAAATACCTCAATGATAAAATAAATATCCAAGTGAAGTGAATTCCAAAAATTTCAATAAAAGGTTAAAAAATCAATTAAATTTTTGAAGTTAAAAGTTTTTATGATCACGACTCAATTTAACTTGCAATTTGGGTTAAAAGTAACTATCAATGCTGGGGTGAGGGGGAGAGATCTATGATAGTTAAAAGATGGGTTCAGATCTTGGACTTCAAAGCACCAAACAGGAGAGTTAACTTGACAGTTGCACTGAACCACAGAGAGGCAGGGGTTAACAAATTAAGTCCCTACACTTCATTGACAACTACAGGCTACTGGTTCTGATTTATTATCACTCGGCTTCTACTCAACTTACCAATCCTAAATTTGCATACATGTGGGACTACCGTACAACTTCTAATAAAATCATTCAGGGGGTTTCACTCCCAAAAAGCATTGTAAAATACTAATCTCCACAATTGTAAATTTTTAAATCTAGAATCGATAATGCCAACACAATAGCCTGGGCATAAATGTATAATGGACAATGCAAAATGTAGTAAACATTCCTAAAATTTACATGTATAAAGTCAGAAATTCAGTTTAACCACCAATATACATGGATAAACATAACCAGCCTGCAAGTAATGGTATTCAAATGTTTACCCGAAGTCATGAATGGGAAGAAATGGGCCATGAACCAAACCCTATCATTACTGAGCCAGGCCAGTTGTAAATAGTTTTCAAAACAAATTTCAATGGTAGCCAGATGAATGTAAATTCTCTTCATGATAAAAATAAGAGTTCCAATCTGATAACATTAGGCATTGTAAAGCGTGCAGATCCCTGTATATTATGCCCCATGTTCATGGTGAATCTGGTCAGACAAGTTCCTAATACAATTAAACGCCCCTCCATCAACAAAACATGGTTGAAACTTGACGGTCCCAGTGTAAAATCTCAACCAGGTGAAATGACAAGGATGTGAAGTATTTAGGAAGATCAAAGAACGGTGAACTACATGTATACCTATACATGCACACACAACTGAACTGGTGAGGTCATAAAGAATTTTGCAGTCGTTACAAATTGAGGGGGCCCAGGGCATCCAGGTATTACATATTAATTTGTTATCACTCTCCTCTCCCACACGTGTACACAAAAACTGCAAGTTATAACCTACAGTACATGTCTCTTCCTTCATGATTGAATAATGTACTGTTGATGTGACTACAACACTAACAAGCATTTTACGACTCCCACAAGCATAAAGAACAAACTAACTATATGCACAAATTTGAAAAGCCATGTCGACTGCATGTATATTAAATGCCATTTGAATTTTTTTTAAGAGAAACTTACTATACTATACAGGAATCTAATTCAAATGTAGTGATAAAGGTCATATTTTCAAGTCGTGAACCAATACCTGCCCGAAATCGAAATATCCTTGCCCTGGTGCACAATAGTTATCCAACGACTCCTTAAATTTATGATGTTTTCTTGTAATATATTTTTCTTGTAATATATTCATATCACAAGTCGCCCATGGTGTATTTCATATACACCACAGCTGACATTTTCCAGGAAGAGGCCGAAAGAGGCAAACTGGGAGGATCATTGGATATAATAGTTACAAGATAGTCACTCAAATATGTTTGCCAAATATGGGCGCGATATTGTACTCTCTTTTGCATACTAAACTTATACTTTTTCACTTCTATCCCCTTATAAAAATACATGTAAATCCCTGGGAAATCATCAGGCTTTGCATTCTAGAATTCGCACCAGGCCGATTTGATAGGCGTTTCCGCTCCATTTAAACGAGCCAATGAAATCAACTGTTTTTATATATTTGACCTGAAAACACCAGACACATCAGTTCCATGCGAGTACATGAGGGGCAAGACTGTGGGATTCTGCACGAGACCCAACCGAATTTGTGTGAATTAGCTATTTTATTTCTCCCTCTCCTGGCGCATTCTTCTTTGTTCTTCTTATAAAAAATCAAATTACAACCGGCCTAACATATTTTGAAAGAAACAAAATCTGCGGCAGTTCACTGGGAAAAAAATTTCATTTTCTATTTTGTGATGGGGATACTTCGAGGTGATGATTTCCTCCCAACACTGCTGTAGGTGTGTCTTCGCTCAAGGCTTGTGATAGTTCAGGCATTTCCCCGACTGACCAATCGGCTGTGATGATTTCAGTCACACCCTAATATACACAAAGAGCACTGTTAGTGTTACCGCATGGCTACGCACAGAAGTGTCTACGTATGTTCATGCCATGCGTTCGGATGATGTATTTGAAGTGCTAAATTACAATGATTACATGTACGGGTGGGCTTGGTATTGTGGCCACTCGAGATTATCACTGTTGCACACATGCTATTAATATTATCAGAATTCCACCAATTCGAAGAGATAACTACTGACAATTTCCCCATGAAATTCAAAGAAAAATGATATTCACTGACAAGCAAGAGGAATGTGGAGAAATTTGCCTAAACTACCTTCTATTCTAATTTCATGGCACAAATTCTCTTCCGAATTTCTCTCATACATCGCTGTTTAGAATCACATTTGTGATACAGGGGACTCCGAAACCGTAATTCTACCACTCCATTATAATTGCATGTATTATCAAGCAACAGCTGAATGATAACCATAATTAAGAATGCATCAACAGTCAAATCGGATGAACTATTTTCAGTGTTCTTTTGCAAAACGACCATAACAATGTCGCTCAATCCTGAAACGGCCTAAAACTGGCTTCTTTTTTTATCCGAGGCACGACCTAGAACAGCTTTTGACAAAAAAAGGTAGACCAATGGCAATGTTTCTTTTGGGGTAGCATATTTCTCTTGCAAAGTTTCAGCTAAAAGCATTCCCTATTTGTTAGGCGCTTGAAAAACCTATAAAAACGGCTACAATGCAAAGTCGACCCCAAGTTTCTATTTGAGGGAGTATGATTTAACGTCAGTTTTAATAATCTTTCAGTTACATCACAACATTTCTAAGATCTTTTGCACACTGGGCCCCACAGATAGGGTCCTATTGCCCCAGAAACCCCATGGGTGCCCCAGTTATAACTCTTATAACAAGCTGTCTGTACATGTTGTATGGATGAACACGTATAAACAAACGCTCTACTTCCTAGTTTGTCTTTGGGAAAGTCACAAATGTACACAACACAATTTAAAGGATCTAGGCAGTTTCATTTTGAAATCCGATTGTTATGATCTCGGACATGGTATAGCTGTAGTGTAAGCGGAGCAGGACTTTAAATAACTCATTCCTAGTAAATTTTAGATTTAACATTTTATGGCACTATAAATCTGAGGCTTATCACTTACATAACTCTGTATATGAATCATATAGCCAGACAAATTATACATGTAATAATTTATCGTACTAAGGCCGTTGTAGGGAAGTATGTATGTTTACATTTAAATTACACTTTACTTAGGACGGCCTATGTAATACCTCGGTCCACAAAAACAATAGACAATGTAATACCCCCCCCCCTTTCACTATCCTGGGTACAGTTAGTCCCAGTTGGTTTAACCTACAACTACAGACAATGTGTAGTTTATTCAAGATAGGCACTGCAGCTGTTTCTACTGAATAGCCTAATTACATTCATCAAGGTCTGATTATATTTAGGACCCAGCACATACCAGCTGGTCAGACAGACACCGGAGTAAGTATTACATGCTAACCTGCCCAGGAATACAATAGTTACATCATGCACACTAACACCCTTAATATAGTCGCCAGTCATCAACACTCTTCCACATACAAAACTCTTCAGAGTGGGAAAGGCTACATGCAAATAATTTAGTCGAAGAAGCAAATTTTCCAAAATTTGTGCAGACAGATGATTTAACATACGCACAGGGTCTCCTAGAAGTCACATGTTACTACCGTTAAAAGGCTGTAAAATTCGCTCAAAAACTCAATAGGCAAACCAAGAATCACGGTAGATTTATGAAAAATGAAAATTCTGACAAAAGTGTTAATGCTAAAGTATTGAAATACTACACATTAAGGAGGTAAAATTCTAGAAAAAACTGAATATTGATTGGACAAAACTCAATTCAGCGTGAAAAAAACACTGAATATTTTGACGTCTATGAATACCCGACGCAGGAAGAAACCTTTGATCAGACAAGGCCAGATTTTGATCCGACATATCCGATGTCTAACCACTATTTCAGACCCTGCCAGCGCTTATTTAACTCCCAAATTATATGAACATGATGCTGTGTATCATATTGCAAATCAAAAATAAGGCAAATATTGAAGATGACCGCTTATTGGAGCTCAACCACTGATACAGAAATTTTTTATTTTATATTTTATTTTCTACTATAGAATTGGTGAATAAAAGGCCACTAAAGCTTCCTGTATTAAATCAAAGGTTCCCCATGTATCAATGGTTTGCTGCTCAAAAAGCAATCACAGGTAACTGGTTGGTATTCAACAAGTTCCCCATCAAGGGGTTTTATGTGATTCTACTGGTTTGAATGGGGGGAACAGCTTGTCAAGAACCTTGTAAATTAGATTGTAGGTCAAGAGGATTCAAATCTTCTATGCAGAATCAACAGCTGGGCGAAGGGGGCAGATATGTGCATATCTGATATTGCTATCTTCATTGGAAGATGTAGGCTATAGCCTGATAACCATGAAGCCTTCAGTTGGATACATGGATAGAATTCTCCCATATGCTGTTAAAATAAGGACATCCCTCTTCACAAAATGGTTGTCATTTGCTAAGATATATGATCAGTACCTATCAAGCTACAACAGTGCCGAAGTATATCCACTAATTCACCAAACCACGAAGCAAATATCTCAGGAAATTCGCTGACAGGTTGTCATAAGATCACCAACCCATTCATTATACATCAGAGTTATATCCAGGAATTTGAAGTAGTGTCCTTATTTGAAAAAAATAATGCCGAGCGCAGCGAGGCGTAGCGTACAGGCCGGGGTCCAGGGGCCGCCTAGGAAGCTCTGGGGTCTTAGATGCTCTCAGGAGCATTCAAGCCCATTTCTGGCTATTTAAATGTCTTGTCAGATACCTGTAGATAATGAACAATTTACTTCTTTTTTTCCAAATTTTCACCATATTCAGGCTGATCTTGCTTGTGTTTCAAAATGACGAAGTTGAGCAGGGACTTGCTGCATGAATTTCCAGATCATTTACTCCACGTGCTGTCAGATTGATACTATACCATGATGTCAACTTTGACTAAACTAATAACAACTAACCTTTTTGCTGATTAGACTAGGGCTCAGGGGCCGCCTAGGCGCCGAGAAACTCTGGGACCCTTGATGCTCTTAGAAGCATTCTAACCGATTCCTGGCTGCACATGTCTTGTCGATCAGACAAGCATATCATGCACATTTTACTTCTTGTTTAATTTGATCATCTGCTTTTAAAATTATTTACAGCTGCTGCTTTCAAAATTTCTATTGAATAGATTCCTCTGTACAGTATTTTTATACCATGCTGTATATCATTCGAAGCTAATTCTCTTCCCACCTCGACTGCCTAAACAGGTTGAACATAATTTGTCCCAGCTTCGATGCCTCCATCATTTTCCATGTCGTGTTCAACATCTGCTTGACCTGTGTTTTCAATACCGGCAGCACAGCATCGAGCAAAGAGAACGTCGACTTTGTGGCAGTCAGACCCTTCATCTTCCTTTATTTTTTTTTCAAATGTCCAGCCAATACATCGCATCCTCTTGTGCGGCCGCTACCCTTCGTATTTCCCCCAGACCGACCTTTCTGTCCCGCCATGACGGCTTGTCATTGCAGATACAACGCGAGAACGCACGTGCGCTGCCTAGCTCTCCAGACACTCACAGACGTACATATTTCCGACTTCATTCATAGTATAGACCTCTGCCTGGAGAACGAAAACTATCGCGCCCCTAGTGGCCAAGCTTATCAACGGATAGATGCATAGTTGTCTCCCTTGCCATAAGTTGTCTAACGCGAGTTGACACACACTCGTCCAGGTTTACGGCTTTCAAACATCGTAAAAAAACATCATTTGATTTTTGGAAAAAATCGTTTGATATTTTGCAAAAACATATTCATTTTTAATTCATTTGATTTTGTACCTGTGTCCGTTTCACGGACGCTGTGAGCCCCTAGATCTAACCCTGTACATATATATTCAACACTCCATATTTTTGAGTGTATGAGCATTGAATTCCTTCTTCTATACCTGTGACTGATGCAAATCACAAATAAAGGCCGTCAAGATCCCATAACACTGTATGAATATTTACGCAAACACCTGTTTCGATGTTTTGCAGCGACCCGAGCACTAGTTTTACTGCATCCTGTGGAAATACCGGTGTGATTTTCTAATCCAGACAATGAAGATGCAGAAAGCTCACTACACGGCTTTAACCTAGAACTACATTGTAAATCAGCAACACCTGAATAGTGTTATAACTAATAGACATTTTTTCGCAACAATATTGCACATAAATTTGTGTAGAAAGGATACACTCTGACAGCTCCAGTTTTGGTACCGATGGCCAATAGTCGTAACTTTGGGTCGTATGCCAAGGCGCTGGGTTTGCTTGGAAATCCATGATCAACGCACTGCAACAAAATGAGAAAATAATTACAATGTAATCCTTGAACACCAAAGGACTCGATCTAGGTAAACCAAGATTCGCCAATATTCTACGAGATCTCATAAATAAGCCAATCACGACAATCTTTTGATATTTTCTACCCCTAACAAAGCCAGACTTTTCGGCGGGAGTAAACTCTTTGATGTTTACGGACCCGGTCTGAAAATGATGTCATATTTGGAAACTGTTTCAGGATACTGTTGACATATTAGACCATGAGCTACCGCGTGTAATTACTGTGGGCGTGATTTTGAAATACAACCAGCTATCCATCTGATTGGCCAACAATAGTAGTTTCAACTCGCACGGGATTTATATAGGGCTGAATTCAGATATAATATTCCGTATCTGAGTTTACTGAGATTGCAAAGGACTGTAAAGCAAAATGCACAAGATGAATGGATAGCGCTGCAAGTGCAAATTTTAGCCCCGTTCACATGCACACTTTCACTCACGTATGCAAATTTGCACCCTATGTAAAAAAATACACATGTGTATTTCTTGTCATGTGAACGGAAATACACATGTATATTTGCACTTTGAGTTTATTTGCATCTGGTCAATAGCAGGTGCAAAAGTATATTTGCACATGTGTAAATATACACATGTGTATTTTTACACAGGTGAGTAAATTGTGTGCATGTGAACGGGGCTAAAATAAAGTCTTGCCCTCCCAGTTTAGGTGTCAAAATTTGACAATGCCGTTTATTATCACAATCAGTGAAAATATTCCAATTAGGTTATATTTCAATATCCAAACTTGGATTTAATATCCCAAGTGGGACATCCCAGTTAGTCATTGCTCTTTTTAAAGTGAAAATACTGGGAAGAGAGAGAAATTGGTCCATATAAAAATCTGCAGATATACATGAATCAGGTCACTAGCTCAGCCCAGTAAAATTTGCTGATGTAGCACTATGTGTTTGTGCATTTATGTATTTCTCTGGTTGAGTGGGTTTGCATGATGGGTTAACACTGGAGATTATTTCCTATAAAGGGGAATTACATTACAATTTCAATAAACACCAGTCAATACATACAGGGGACTTGCACTTTAGATAATAAGCTCATAGACATATCCAGAGCCATTTTGATACCTGATATGGGGTATAATGCTTTTTACATACAAATGCGCCCAAAAAGGAAAAAAAAAAGGCAAGAAACAGTGTCCCCAAATAAACTCTGAATATGCCCCTGAAGCTATTAATCAAGCGAAGGCACAATAAGAGGCCTACTCTGTTCAGAAGGTACGAAAAAGCAGAACTGATTCTGAAGTGGAGTGGCTGGAAGTCGTTTTTTAGAATGCTGCATTTGTTACATGTATTTTTTACTTCGCATACAACTTATAAATAGGCGAACAGACGTAAAATAAATTTACACATCTGGGAAAGCTGTGCATTTCTGCCCGATATATTATCTCTTTTCTATGTAACGGACCTGGATTCCCCAGTCTGCACAAAACACTACAAGGCAAGACTATTTGCAAAGAACCCCCTGACATTTTTTAAAGGGACTTGAGAATTCTACAGCTTTGTGTCAGAGGCAACAAAAGCAACAGTGCCCAGACTTCCTTTTGGGAGTGCGGCCTCTTGTCTGGTTGTCAATGCGGTCACAGATATTGATTTAATGCCTCAATCCGGTCTTTTAGCCTTGCCCAGTGAAACGCCAACTTGTAGAGTTGACCCTAAAAAATCTCTGCTCAATATGCAACCCGAGTCCACGTTCTATTAAAACGTTCAAGGTCCCCGACACCACACAAACGAAACATATTTTATGAGTCATCGTTGAGCCCAAAGACTTACTCATATTCTAAACATGCGCAGTGCCCAGCCATGCGTTTTAGCAGTCGACCCAATTTTCCAACTGTCCCACATTATAAATTGCATCCCCAGAGACGCGAATGGCTTCTGAGAAAATATGCTAATAAAACAATCAACGTCCATTGTTCCCGAATTTTGCACGCCTCTTCTTACCTTCGTAAACTTGAACAACTCTTTCTTCAGCGCTTCTCGGTCTTCTGTTTCTTTTGGTTGTGATTTTCTGAAGAACTTGAACATTTTTCCAGTCTTTGTTGCACGCAATTAAATCTCTGTAAATCCGTTTTATGCCCTCAATAAAATAAAATCCTGTAGGGAGAAAGAAAAATGCAAAAATTACAACGACGACATCGCAAATCAAACAGAAGCCGGCGGCGTGTGCAGCGCAAAACTCAACCGGCTCCGTTTCGAGCTCGGGCAAATTTTGCACAAATTGTAGCTGTGCATGGAGAAACTATGGGGTACAACTAATAAGAAAGGAATGTATGAATGTCCACAACTTACCGACTGGAAGACGAGCTATCCAATTTCACGGGGACCGAATAAAATGTTCGCTCGTTTGAACCCGCGCCAAAGTATAAATGGCTTTTCTACATCGCTTCTGGCCACAGCACTTGAGCATATGTATCCTTCCGCGACCAAGTACACGGCGATAGATGACCTTAAAGTGCACCTTTTCCGCTATAGCACGTTTTCCTCGTTCGTTCAAAATCACAAAGAAATAATATACATTAAGAAGGTTGAGAAGTCTAACAAATTTCCATCGTAGTTGACTTATATAAGACAAAAACATGCGAACTACTTTTTCATTGACTAACCGGTGCGCTAGAATATTTGTCTGGAGTGTGTTGTTTTATGAGTAATGGGCTATTTACCACCCGCAGAGATAAAAGCTGTCCACAGCCCAATGGAATTATAAGAAAACAATAATGAGAATGACAGCAAATTATAATTACGCAAAATTTGGACCAGTTAACGTAACTTTCAAGAAGTAATAGGTGAACAGATGGAGACAAAGATTTGCTCAGGGAAAAACGTCTAAAGGTTTTCATTTGGATCTACAGTCATTCTCCCATCTTAATTTTCTATTTAAAAGTCCTACAAAAATTATTGATACCGGTATCTTGTTTAATTTATCCCTCCCTCTGCTTGACTTGTTTCTAGTATATGAATGAATTTGTCCATTTCTCTGTTTATTTTCTACCATAGGATGTAAATGTATAGCCTTGCTATATATGCAGTATCCTTATACCACATTGGCATTAAAAATGCTCTAGAATAAATCAACCACCAGAGATAACAAATTAACCACATATATACGAGCAAAATGTACATAAAAACAGAATGAAATTCGAGGGTTGAATTCAATCATTGCGACACGGCATTTGGTGGCCTACGGGGGTTAGCTGATGGAGGAGTTTCAGTGGCTTTGTAAAAAACTATAATCTCGACTCAAGTGCTGATGGGAAAATAGTAGGTTTACAGTTTTCTCCAAAATGCCCCAGGTCATATAAGAAAGAGAGAGAGAGAGAGAAAAAAGCATCGGTTTGGCGTGCTCATATCATTTGTTACTTTGGCCTACCTGTCTTAGGCCTAAATGTTCATGCACATAGGGCCCCGGATATTTTATTGGTCTTTGATTGCCTCACCAGGCTGGTTGACCGAACCTGGGATTTTTACCATCTGATAGTTCCAGACCGAACCGTGTACCGATACAAAAAAAAAAAGAATAGACCAGTAGAATTCAACATATCGGAATCCTAGTCCTCAACATCTATACTTGCCGAACGAAAACGTACGGTACCGGTACGGAAAAAGAGTACCGATATGTCACCCCCACCCCTCTTCGCGTTTTGGGGTGGATGTCTTGGAAATGAAGAAGTATAGCTATCATTAGGATTATTGACAAGTGAATATATCCAGGTCATGGGATGAATCGTGGAGCCTACAATGAATGAATAAAGAAAATAAGAAATATACACAAAGATATTGTAGTAGTCCTATTATCGTGTTAAATTACACAGTTTCAGGTCGCTGATTTGATGTTTTATGTCAGTTTAATTACTTTTCTCGATATCCTGTCAACGCTCAATGTTTTTTGCAGCAAGGATGAGTGTGTGAAAACATGTTAACTCTGTAAAAGCATTGTGAAGAAATCTAGGGTGTATTAAATTATATATTATATATATAAGCTTTTGTACTCCAATATTTACAAAGGGCTTTAATTGCTAGGATAGTAGGCCCACACCTTGCACTGTATTTCATGAAGGACAACATATTGGGGTACATTTCTGCTAACAAACTTCTTATACACATTTCGAAAATCCAATATTTAGCATAAAGCTGATTTCGTGCATGTGTATTATATTGGGAAGAAGTACAGATAGATGCATGTACTCCAGGCCATCCAATGGAATGAAGTTTAGCATGCACATATGTACCCTGATAATGTCAACCCGTCAAAAGAGCGCCTCTCGCTGTTCCTAAAACACCTGTCTGTAAAAAACACACACTGGAAACACATTTATTGCTTCGTTTCCTTCTCAATTTGGGTTTAGCAGTTCTTCCATGGTCCAATCTTTTCATATTTTGGTACCGATATACAATTGGCACAGCGGGATATGAATGATGCCAGCACTATATACCGAGACGGGTACTGGTATTTGGTGACAAAGATACGGTATGTATTTTTAACGGATTAACACGCCCTTGGGTCCCCTAGAGGGCTACCACAGATGTCAAGAACTGCACGGTACCCACTGCTAATGGATAGTTAAATGTATATCAGTACTTGTCGTTTCGTTTCGCAGATTACAACTTTTCGTTTCGTTTCGCCCGTTTCGTTTCACAGAATACAGTAAGCCCAGTCCCAGTTGTGCAACTATCAGATGGTATATTATGGATACCGTATACAGCAAACATATAATTTCGTCAACACGTAATATTAATATGCTACCAGTACTGATACTTTGAGAAGATTCCATAGGTTACGAAATACTCCCGTGCAATGTATGAGTAGTGTATAAATGAGCGCTTCGGCGAGCAGGATCAAAGAGAGAGAGAGAGAGAAGGGGGGAAAGGGAATGTCCGTGACGTAATCACTCGAAGTGACGTCATCACCGGGAGTGATATCATCATCAGAAGTGATATCATCACCCAACCTGTCACCATCTGGGTCATCTATACGCGGTAAGACTGACCTTGGGATCGTGTGTATCCATTTTCAGCCTATTTTCGGCAACTGTATGAGGGAATTCCCCGAAATCAACACCACGTGATGCAATCAGCCAATCAGCTAAACTCTACCGACGTAACTCCAACATAATCCGTCATTTTCGAGTCATGTGCTGTCATACTTGTTTAAAATTAAAGATCTACAACAGAGGTATATAAAGGGGATCTTAGGTCATATTTATGCAAATGAGATGACGTCACAGAGGTCACGTGGTTGCCATGGTGACGTCACAAAGGTCAAAGGTCAAAAGTAGTTCCGTCACTTCCGGTGACGTTACCGGAAGTGACCTTTGATCCCAGCTTCCGGTTACGTGACCGGAAGTTGCAGCGCCGGGGTCAAAGGTCACTTTCAGTCACGTGCCCGGAAGTGACGGAACTACTTCTGACCTTTGACCTCTGTGACGTCACCATGGCAACCACGTGACCTCTGACGTCATCTCATCATAAACATGACCCAAGATCCCCTTGACATCACAGAGGTCATATGCAAATTTTTGAGGTCAATACGGGTCCAGATCAACTTTATCTAGCCAAATGCCTTTCCAATGTCCCTATATACGACCCCAGATCAAATTTATATCGGCAAACTCCGGTAATATAATGTTGGGTAATCTCCGGCAATGTCCGGCAATATAATGTCCTGTCATCTCCGGCAACCACCGGCCCTCTCCGGGACAATATATAGCCTTTATCTGCCCTTCGGAAGCATCAATGGTATGTGAAGGGTCCCCGATAATATTGCCATCTATTTGCCCATGTTAAATGTCAAGTCCCCACTTGACATTTAACATGGGCAAATAGATGGCAAACCTCAGTTTCTCCAGACAGTTGCAGAAGGTAAAGGGTCCTAGTGGGAATTGAACCCGGGTAGCTTTACCCAACCACCTCGCTGGGGGTCTAACCTAGCTGACCTAGCGTTAAAAAGAATTATCTGGCGATTATTTCCCCTGTTTATCTGTACAGAGCATATGAAAAGTAGTTCGCTCATGTGCAACACTGAAGGAGTTGTTCGGCTGGATTCAAACTGAACCGTGCGTACGTGGGTTTTCCCCTATACGTCATAGCAACGTAGTAAAGGTCAACTTCCTCTATTGGAGTGTATTGGAGGCAGGGATAGTAATGGAGCCTGCGAAATGGAGCATGCGCTGTGGGGAGGATGAGCTTTACCTAGAGAGCATCCTCTCCCAGGGTACTTTGCGCTACGCTGCATTTACCGCCATCTTTTGCAGGATTCCTGCAGAAACCAATAACTGTTCTGTCTAACTGTTTTACTGATTGCAAAACGTATATTTACCTTGAAGTATAGGCCTACTTAACGCCTTATTGCCCATCTGAACGCCATAACGCCTTATCTTAACGCCCTATCCTAACGCCCTAACGCGCATAGACCAGTCAATCGGCGGGCTGGGGAAGCCAATCAGTGCAGCCATAAGGGCATTCACGTCGTACACATTGCGACATGTAAAAGCATGCAACAAGAAAATAGCACTAAGCCCGTGACTCATTATGTCCGCCATAATCTACGTTGGCCGGGATGGCTGAATGGTCTAAGGCGCCAGCCTTAAGTGCTGGTCCACATATCTGGGACGTGAGTTCGAATCCCACTTCCGACACACAACTTTTTCGTTATTCTTCGCCATGTTGTAAAACCATTGTACAAATATAGCACTATATATGAATCAATATGACCACGATATCCAGCGTTGGTCAGGATGGCCGAGTGTTATAAGGCGCCAGTCTCAAGATCTATGAAGGGGTATGGGTATACTGGTCTGCACATGCGGGCATGGGTTCGAATCCCGCTCCTGACTCGTACCATTTTACTGGTCACACGGATACAAGCGTCTAGTCCGTCATTCATAATTCAGCCGTCGCCCATTAAAGAATATCCGCGTCCATAATCCAAAGACCTATTCCATATCCATATAACAGTATCATAGTATACATAAACATAGGCTAGTTTCCTGCAAGAGAGAAGCGGTCAACAGTTTTCAATGATGCCGACAAGACATCATGATGCTCCACAAATATTGGTCCACACGGAGTCATAGAAATGAGAATGTTGTTAGTGAGATAGTGTATTCTCTCAATTTCGGGTAAAAGTCAAGGGAAGTCAGAAAGCAGAAACTATCAGGGTTAATTTTTCGGGGAATTTTCTGGAAAACCCTGTTCTATTTATAGATCACTTGTAAGTAGTAGGGAATGGGGAGTTTCGGAGGTGCAAACAAGCACGTTTGGGGAGAGGTGGCCATGTTCGCTCTGGCTACCTGGTAGAGTTACCTCAACGTATCCGGAAGTGATGTCACAGAGGTCATATGCAAATTCTTTAGGTTAACTTGGGGTGGCGGTGGACCAACGCCTCAGCGCCTATGTTAACGCCTTATCTTAACGCCATAACGCCCTAGCATAACGCCTTGACACCATGATGTAGACAAATCAGAGAACAACAACAACAAGGATGACAGGTCAATCATGTTATTAACCCCTCCAGTACATCATATCCACGCTGGGAGATCCGCGTTGGGTATGTTTGAAATTCAAGTAGGCTCTTGTCCAATTAGAAGCCGTCGTTTGAGAAAGTTTCATTTTCGGTCAGAATCGCTTTTGGCCTAAGCGTCGTTGGGAAGGCCATGATACTGTAACGGCAGCATGTCCTGAAAGACGCATTTGGGGTGTAGTAAGTGAAGTGGTCATTCATGGGGTGCGCTGGGATATATTTGAGAGATTGAGGTTCTATATCCCATCCAAAGATGGAGTGTAGGGTGTCGTCTTGAAGTTCTCGTTTTGTAGACCACGACTTGGGTGATTCCCAGGCCATCTGCGACGTCACTGGTGACATCATCAGTACGAGTGGTAGCGAAATTTTGATTAGTCGACCAATACATATGGACTGATAATCCCTGTATGTACAGACACCACCAGCACCACACACCACCACTATTACCACCGGACATTGACGCCCGTCATCACCCGGTGGTAGTGGTAGCTCCCGTAGGGCGGATCTCTTTTAGCTTGGAGCTCTTGGAGTCTGAGATTGGAGCTCTTGCAGCGCATGCGCACTCTCCTGTATCTTGAGTGCAAAGATAATTCAGGCAGGCCATGACAGCTGATAAAGAGAAGTAATTAGAGTGTGATGTATTAACATCACCAAGTATAAGAGATAAATGGCTGTTTATTGTATCTCGGTAAAAAACTGTGTTAAACTGATGAAAATGTCCAACTATAATTCCCAATTTGGTGGCCATTTTCATCAAAGCTGGCATATCTGTAATATTGTAACGGCACATTTAATGAACACCAGTGTCATGTACCTTTCATGTAAAAGTGTTCACCATATGAAATAGAAATGCGTACAAAGAGTAGGCGGTTGGTTCAGCTTGCAGCCGTAGATTTTCTGGGTCCTGGAACAATCACCAATCAGCATGCAAAAGATATAACCCAGAAATTCTGGCTGTGATAGGTGAAAATAGGTAAGGGGGCGTGGCATTCAGGACTATCACAGGAACAACAACCAAAAATTAAAAAAATAGACTCCTTAGCCGATGTTTTCGGGCTAGCAAAAGATAATACTTTTGTCACAAATGTAAATAACTTCCGATTTTTTTACGGTAAGCCACTCGACTAAGAGGGGTGTGACGTGGAACTGACGTCATTCTGCGCATGCGCAGTAGACAAAGGGTATGGGAATAGACGTTTTGGGGGTAAGGTGAGCCCCTAGTGGTCCGATTGGGCCGAGCGAGGTATCGATGTGAAGCATACATGGAGGAACATCCGAGAGGGGTGTGACATGGAACTGACGTCATTCTGCGCATGCGCAGTAGACAAAGCGTATGGAAATAGACGTTTTGGGGTCTAGGTGGGTCACTAGTGGTCCGATTGGGCCGAATGAGGTATCATTGTAAAGCATACGTGGAGGAGCATCCGACGAGAGGGGTGTGACGTGGAACGGACGTCATTCTGCGCATGCGCAGTAGACAAAGTGTATGGAAATAGACGTTTTGGGCCGAGAGGGTCTCTAGTGGTCCGATTGGGTCGAGTGAGGTATCATTGTAAAGCATACGCGGAGAAGCATCCGACGGAAAGGGAGTGACGTGGAACGGACGTCATTCTGCGCATGCGCAGTAGACAAAGCTTATGGAAATAGACGTTTTGGGGCCGAGAGGCGCCACTATTGGTCCGATGGAATCGAGTAAGGTATCAATGTAAAGCACACGTGAGGGAGCATCCGCCGGGATGGGTGTGACGTAGAACCGACGTCATTCTGTGCATGCTCAGTGAACAAAGCCTATGGAAATAGACGTTTTGGGATCTAGGTGGGTCACTAGTGGTCCGATTGGGCCGAATGAGATATCATTGTAAAGCATACGTGGAGGAGCATCCGACGATCGAGAGGGGTGTGACGTGGAGCGGACGTCATTCTGCGCATGCGCAGTAGACAAAGGGTATGGAAATAGACGTTTTGGGGTCTAGGTGGGTCACTGGTGGTCTGATTGGGCCGATTGAGGTATCAATAACCTTTGTCTACTGGGCATGCGCAGAATGACGTCAGTTCCACGTCCCACTCCTCTCGCGGGATGCGCCTCCACGTATGCTTTACAGCGATACCTCACTCGACCCAATCGGACCGCTAGGGGTCCACCTTGCCCCCAAAACATATATTTCCATAGACTTTGTCTACTACGCATGCGCAGAATGACGTCAGTTCCACGCCACACCCCTCTCGTCGGATGCTCCTCCACGTATGCTTCACATCGATACCTCACTCGACCCAATCGGACCACTAGGGGCCCACCGTACCCCCAACACGTCCATTTCAATTCCCTTTGTCTACTGCGCATGCGCAGAATTACGTTAGTTCCACGTCACACCCCTCTCGTCGGATGCTCCTCCACGTATACTTTACAGCGATATTTCACTCGACCCAATCGGATCACCATGGGCCCACCTAGCTTGCCCCCAAAACATCTATTTCCATACACTTTGTCTACTACGCATGCGCAGAATGACGTCAGTTCCACGTGTCCCTCACTCCCTCACGTATGCTACACATTGATACCTCACTCGGTCCAATCGGACCACTAGGGGCCCATCTCGACCCCAAAACGTCCACCCAGCGCTATTTATCCACTACGCATGCGCAGTGACTTTTTCAAAAAAATTCAGTCAATCGCTTCGGGACCCCGCCCATCGTGTTTTACGTGGCGAGACGTGAAAAACAAGATCCCACAACACATACTGCAATAGTCATGTGTGGGTTTCCCATTAGATTCAACATTGTCCAGTGCGCCAGTATGGGCCATATAGTGATAGTGGTGGACACATATATGCTATTTTCAACCTTTGTTTGTAGCATATGACTCGTGGCGTAATGGGTAACGTGTCTGCCTCTAGATAAAGCGACCCGGGTTCAATTCCCACTAGGACCCTTTACCTTCTGCCACTGTATGGAGAAACTGAGGGTTCCCCACTTGCCATTTAACATGGGCAAATAGAAGGCAATATTGTCGAGGACCCTGTACATTCCATTGATGCTTCCGAAGAGCAGATAAAGGCTATATATTGTCTCGGAGAGGGCCAGAGGTTGCCGGAGATGACCGGACATTATATTGCCGGACATTGCCGAAGATGAGCGAACAATATATTACCAGAGATTGCCGATATAAAATTGATCTGGGGTCGTATTTAGGGGCACTGGAAGGGTATTTGGCTAGATAAAGTTGATCTGGACCCGTATGGACCTCAAAAATTTGCATATGACCTTTGTGACGTCAAGGGGATCTTGGGTCATATTTATGCAAATGAGATGACGCCACAGAGGTCACGTGGTTGCCATGGTGACGTCACAGAGATCAAAGATCAAAAGTAGATCCGTCACTTCCGGTCACGTGACCGGAAATGACCTTTGACCCCGGCGCTGAAACGGTCACGTGACCAGAAGCCGGGGACAAAGGTCACTTCCGGTCACGTGACTTAAAATTAGATTTTTACTAACGGTGGGCTCAGTCGACGAAAAAGAGCGTGTCCGTCTTCAACGGCGTTTCCACAAAGGTCGGAAATAGGGATAGCAGATTCTGGGCACGGCCAGTTTTATACGTATCGCATGCTGATAGCAAGATACAAGCGTAGCGTACAAGATCCATGGCGTTACGTTGCGTAACTTGTGTCTAATTCCGCTTAACCCGGGGCTAGGGGTAGTATGATCCCATATACTTCAAAATCCTCACGGTGTTCATATGAACAGTCATAATCAAAGCGTGACTGAAATACATCATTCTCTAGATGACGACTTTACAACAAATATCATATGAATTAAAAATACTGATCAGCGATACGGATTTGATATTTTTTGAACTCCATCATGTCTTGCCGACATCATTGAAAAATGTTGACACTCCTCCCTCGCAGGAAACTAGCCTATGTTTATGTATACTATGATTGTTTTGTTTTTTTTGAATTTGGTCCTAATTACAAGCGTCTAGTCCGTCATTCATAATCCAGCCGTCGTCCATTAGAGAATATCCGCGTCCATAATCCAAAGACCTATTCCATTTCCATATAACAGTATTAGCACCAAATTAAAAAAGACAAAAGTATACATAAACATAGGTTTGTTTCCTGCAAGAGAGAAGCGGTCAACAATTTTCAATGATGCCGGCAAGACATCATGATGTTCCAAAATATCAAATCCGTATCGCTGATCAGTATTCTTAATCCATAATATTCGTTATAGAGTCGTCATCTAAAAATGATGTACCTCAGCCACGCTTTGATTGTGACTGTTCATATGAGTACCATGAGGATCTTGAAGTACATGGGCTCATACGGCCCCTAGCCCCGGGTTAAGCGGAATTAGACACATGTTACGAAACGTAGCGCCATAGATCTTGCACGCTACGTTCGTATTTTGCTATCAGCATGCGATATGTATCGCCAAATTTGAGAAACTTTGAGTGGCGGCAAGTGGAGTAGCACCAAATTCAAAAAGACAAAAGTATACATAAACATAGGCTTGTTTCCTGCAAGAGAGAAGCGGTCAACAATTTTCAATGATGCCGGCAAGACATCATGATGTTCCAAAAATATCAAATCCGTATCGCTGATCAATATTATTAATCCATATGATATACGTTGTAAAGTCGTTATCTAGAGAATGATATATCTCCGACAAGCTTTGATTGTGACTGATCATATGTACAGTATGAGGATCTTGATATACATAGGTTCATACGACCCCTAGCCCCGGGTTAAGCAGCATAGGCACACGTTACAAAACGTAGGCATATCGCCATAGATTGCACGCTACGCTCGTATTCAGCTATCAGCGTGCCATATGTATCGCCAAATTTTAAAAAACTTTGAGTGGAGGCGCTCGATGATATAGCCCTGTTTTGCAAGATTCTTCAATAATTTTTTGTGACGTTGATTAAAATCGTCACATTTAACACAGGATCTAGCAAATGCTACTAGGAGAGATATGTATACGCCATATGCAGATCTCTCTGGTATATTACTGTCCAGATAAGGATAGTTTACGCCCGCTTCGTTTTTATAGAGACGAGTGCTCATTCACCCCCATGGCTCATTCGCCCCCATGGGTTCATTCACCCCCATGGGTTAGTTTATAGGGATAGGGAGATCGCGTGCCCTTTCTATACTACTCATCGCGCAATACTCAACGCGCATGCGCAGTCGACCCATTCTACTGTAGGGTGCAAGCCTGGCACATGGAATCTCAGGTAGCGAAAACCCCAGGTCTCTCGCCCTATCCTATCCCGCGCCACACCTATATAGGGATAGGGAGACCGCATGCCCTTTTTATACTACTGCTCATCGCGCATGCGCAGTCGACCCATTCTACTCTAGGGTGCAAGCCTGGGCCATGGAATCTCAGGTAGCGAAAACCCCAGGTCTCTCGCCCCACCCTATCCCGCGCCACACCTACGCGACCCGCTGTGAGGAGGAGGAGTAGGAGTAGGAGGAGTCGGACACGCCACGGATTATACTAGGGAGATGTGCCACTAGGGCCATCTGTAGTTTTCTTCAAATCCAGTGAAGGTGGATGCCATATGCGTCATTTATATAGCGATTATCCACAGTAAGAAGATCGTCTATATAGCGTTTGGTGAATGAGAAAGAACGGGCTTTGAAATAATCTGTTTTTGAAACCGTCTGCATATAGTCGTATTCATAAGAGAACATATATAGGTCAGCCAAAAGGGGTGCACAATTAGTACCCATTGAAATACCTATATGCTGTTGATATGTTGTATTGCCAAATTTCACATAGATATTATTAATGAGAAATTCGAGCAACTCTATAAACAAAGAAGCATCCCATGAATGATATCCGTTGTATGTAGTAGATAAAAGAATGCTTTATGGCTTCTGACATTAATATATCGGCGATCAGTTTTCTTGAACACTGATACTATTAATGAACTAAGACGGACAATAATGTCCTGATAAGGGATTGTAGTATAGAGTCAATAAATCCCATGTGGATACATGTCTGTACGGTATGTGACCGTTAGCATCAAGTTCTTCCGCAAGACATTTTGAGTTTTTCAAAATCCCTCGTCAACAGGGTTGAAAGAAGCGTGATGGTGCAGCTTCTAGAACCAGCTATGAATCCAGCTTTGTATAGTGATTTATGCATTTTGGGAGTCCAGTACACTTTCGGCATATTGTTACGAGTGGTTGGAAGACAAATACCTCTTTCCTTGAGAAACGTTTTGTGGTTGTTAAATAAATCTTTCAGAGTAAAAGCTGTTTGGGAGTAAGTAGACGTATTCAGCGATGGTGTGCTTATACTCAATTTCTTAACCACCACCTGGTAATAGTAATATTAACACATGGATACTATATTATTTGGAGCTTTGTCTGTTGGGACTATGACGAATTTACTATGGAGATTTGCTAGAACTTCTTGCGAATTGAGGTTTGTCCGTACTTGTTTTGCTTGGGGAAGGGTACTACTGTCAATATGGCGGATTGTTTCAACGACCTTGTTCTTCTTGAGAACAAGGCTCTTGTTCTCACCAACACCACCAATGACGGACCAGACGCTTGTAATTATCATCTCAATACTTTGGCTTGGTTATTATCTGTATCTTACGAGGTAGAAGACCCACAGGATTTATACATGAGCATTGCAAGATGCCATCGCATGACATAAAGACAATATACCCTTTGTGTTGAATACCCTCTGTGTTGAACTCTTTTTCTCTGTCATTCAGTGTCTCTCTCGCCTTTACCTTCATGTTTTCTTTTAACACCTTCACGATGCCGGAGTTGTGAAGGGGAGGGGGGTGCATTCTTTAACCGCGTTTTGTCGTAGGTGAGTTGCCACTGATTGTAACACCAGACACTACAGGACAAGCGCTGGATGAGCGCAAAGACCTCCGTCGAGGCAACAGGGTCCGTAGGGGAATACATCGCTGAATAACACAGGGCCGGATGCCAAGCTCAATTTTGCATTTGTTGGACGTTAACTCCACCAATGGTAATTAACCTGGTATTGAGGATTCCCCATTAGCATGTCCAGCCAGGGATGTGGAAGTCACATTCCCCGCACATAAGTTTTGTCTGATTTCACGTGCTTGAAATATGGGGGTATAGAATAGAGTATATTGATGGAAAACCTTGAATACTGCTTGAGACAGTAGGCCCCTTCCCAGCCCCACTTCCCCCTGAGAGGACGCCCCCACCAAAATCAACACGTTAGCGGCAGAAATGAGACCCTGTGTGCCTAGTTGTACCAATTTGCTTGTGATTTTGTGCTATAGGCCCGACACATCAACACTTCATATCTTGTATGTGTACAGTATAGCATCATCATTGACAGAATCGTCTACAAAACACACCTGATTTTACCGACACTCCGTTCTGATCTGCATCAGCAGCATGTGGTGAGGATTCAATGCGCTCGGTATAATTTTGTATACTGGTGTTACAGTTCACCTTCACCATACTGTATCAATGACCATGGACTTGTACATGTATCACATTCATATTGAATGATGATGGCTGATGAGAATATTGCCCATATGGAACAAATGGCTGGATTCCAGCAAATAAAAAGTTCATATTAATCATAAACAACATACAGTTAATAATATTATCAAATAATTATGTGTATTCCTCGTCAACATAAATATATTACAAACAATATTATGACTGAATCATGGTAACAGATATACACCTGAATCACACCATTTGTAGATCACTGTCAGGTTATCGCTTAACATTTAACAGTTTCAGAAAATGACGGCATTTTAATATCTGTCCAACCTGATACAATTTACTGGCTTACCTATTCATAAATGCGTATTGGCTAAGATCACATTATGCTTTGTATATATACTGTGCGTATGGAGCTGTTTGTAACTTGAAGATGTTATAATTAGTAGCAAAATATGCAGCATAAATTGTGATTCCTACTCGGAGTTGCTTTTCTTCTCTACAATTGAAGTAAAATGGTGTGTTCTTGTGCATGTTGACAGAATATTTAGACTTTGAAGATGATATGTAATGATGCCCCAAAATGAACTGAATTTTCCGTGTCATCTGTCTCTCTGTTTGCTCATCTTTCTTGTCATACCACATATGCAGCTGGTGATGGATCAGAAGCCTAATGAAATTGACTGACCTTCACCTGTTTTATCGAGGTCAAATTTAGCATTAGCAATAATTTTTAAAGGAGTGAAGACAGGCTCTCCAAATTTATAATACTTGTGCAATTGGTGACTGACTAGAAGCCTATCCCAGTTGACTGAATCTATTTTCTCGGGTTATATACTGTATATTATGATATAACATGAAATATAACTAGGCATTCTAAATTGATACCGGGGCCCTCAGTGGCCGAGTGGTCTAAGGCGCTTCGCTGGTGACTGCTAGCCTCACACCGCTGAACCGGCACGGGTTCGAGCCCAGCTGGTCCATGTGTGAAAGTCTGAGTTACTTACCGAAGGGCGGTGGTTCTCTCCGGGTACTCCAGCTTTTTCCACCAACCAAACTGACTGTCACCATATGAGTGAAACAAACTTGAGTGTGACATTAAGCCAAATTCCCTCCCTTCCTCCCTCCCTCTAAATTGATACCACATATGCAACTGATGATGGACCTGGAGTCTATGAAAATGACTGACATTGATCTATTTTCTCAAGGTCAAAAACTGTATGTTAAGTCACATGTTAACTGCCAACATACACTTCAAATCTAACATTGTCATCATTTTGTTGTGGCTGTGGTTTTTCTTCCAGAACAATTTAGCGAATTTTGCATGTGTTTCAACAGTCTCATGCTTCAACAGTAAATTAAACCAAGCTGTATCGGCTGAGCTGTTGAAATAGCCTTCATTTCTTAGCTCTGACATACTGCATCACTGTCGAAATATGAGTACCAAGACAGAGTGATAGATCACACAGCCAGTGAAGGTTCCCGATTTACATTGAATGTCGTTATTCCCTAAGTAGTATTAGCAGCATTTTACAACAACAACAATTCGCTGACGTACAGTGAAAAATTATAGTGAAAGGTATCTATTTTTTGTTGTTTGGCATTTTTATTTGCTGGCATTGTTTCAGATAGAATACAACAGCCTAATTCATACAATCAGGAATAAAAAGAGGGTTAAAATCTTTATGTTCAAACTTTCGTAGGAAATATAAAAGTGGCAATTTGAAATTTTATTTTTATTCGATTTTTTAATGTCGGTGGGCCCATGAAACGCAAAATAAAGTTGGTATTGCCTCACACTGGGTTTCAACCATTGGTGAAGAAATCCCTTCTACCAGAGATGATTCCTGATTGCTCATCCTCCAGGGGTATCTGCCCCCACTCTGTCCCATCCTAAAAACAATTGCCACCCCTAATAGGGGGTGTGCCCAAACTGGGGAGATCTAAAGCCCTGTGAGTACCAAATTATGTGTTACAAAATTGTCTGGGGAAATGCTCTTCGCCCGTGTTTCACACGAGCTTTCATTTCAATTGTGTCCAAAATCATTGTTTCAAAATTTCGTCGGGAACCATGACAAATCCTATTGGAAATCACATGAGTCGTGGGTTCCCCATATGACAATTATTTGGCGGGATATTTCACGTTGCATTCCTAGACCTCCGTCTAATCGACGGAGGCAAAAAGCTGTAGTAATTACAGCTACCTAGATATTAGCCAGTATAGAAGACAGCCTTACCTGCCGGTTAAAACCCTGAGAGAAGTCGTCTGTCACGTCTGTTGCAGTCCAGGTCAAGTCGTTCTCTGGCTTCTCTTGCAAGCCCGCGAGTTACTCTCATTGGCTAGAGGGCAATCAGCGCCCTCTACCAAGGGGGGAGAGAGAGAGGAGACAACTCTTGTAATATTAAAGCAATTGTCTCCCCTGCTACACTGGCCTAATATTCGTTAATAGTCTGTGATATTCTATCACTGAAATGTGAGAAAACCTATTCTTACTACACTCTTCCCCCTTTTCTTTTTTGAGGAAGGGCGTACCAGCGACTGCAGTCTAAAACTCCAGCAAAGTATTCGCAAGGATAAAAAACATACCATAAAAGTACGGAACTGTACCTAAAGCTTCCCCTACTTTGAACTGGGCTAAAAACCGGACATTACCTAATAACAAACTACGTAATATTAGTCCGACAATAAATACCCAACCCCAGATCATGGAAGCTGATCTCTAACCCCAACCCTCAGGTCGATTTTTCAACAGACCTCTAATTTCCCAAAGAAGACCCAAAGGAGCTGGAGCGAACTGGCCCACTTTAAGTACCAGTCCGACTCACTATGGAATCTACCTTTTCCCCAAACCTCCCCTTCCCCTCATAAATTAAGGGCTCACTCAATTTTATAATGTCAGCCCCTCTTAAATTGAGAGGCTGGCTACACTATACAGCCTGTCAAGAAACAGACTGACTAAGGAAATACTTGCCAGACTCTCCTAAATTGAGGGACCAACTATATCAGACAGTCCGAGAATAAGTGACAAAATGCACCTGACATTTTATAATCTGTCAGCCCCTCTTAAATTGAGAGATTGGCTACACTATACAGCCTGTCAAGAAACAGACCGACTAATGAGATAATTGGCAGACTCTCCTAAATCGAGGGACTGACTATATCAGACAGTCTATAAAGTTTTGACTAACTGACTATATCAGACAGTCTATCAAGTTTTGACTAACGACAATAGCGACAGTAACTTTTAGACTGTCAGCACTCGATGAGAGCTTGCGCAGTTTGGTTTGAAAACCTATCAGTCCCTATTAAATTGAAAGACTGGCTACATGTATAATCAGGCTGATCAAGGAATAACTGCCAGACTCAAGTAACTAGAGGGACTGGCTATATCAGATATCCCATCAAGAGTAGACCGACTAAGGCAATAACTGCGAGACACTCAGTCTCTCAATAGTTGATTGACTGGCTAGCGAACATAGTCTGACTAAAACAGTAACTGCCTGTCAGTCCTCCATACATTGTGGGACTACTCATATAGCCCAAGGCTTCAGGAAACCAATATCCTCTGTATTCATCAACAGAGACACACACATGAAGAATCAACGCATGTGAAACACCCGTGCACAAGGTGCCGCTAACACGTCAACTCAACATGTGGATGAATCTGCAGGACCAGAAGGAATATCGGAATCTATTGAACAGAAGTGCACTGCGTTGCTGATGTTACCGCATTGCCAATGATCAATTAGCCAGGGTCTGAATAAACATATCCAAAATGATCCCCGAATTTGATCAGACATAATGCTCCACAATGAGCATTCAACCAAACAAGGTCAAGGCTTGTCCGACTTTTATTTCAGACCCTGATTCAATAAATTAAACCGGGATGACAAACACCGGTACAAAACACACTGGGGCTCCCATAGAGAAGACACAAGCAGAGTTGTGGCCACAAACTCCCCCGGCCCTGTGTCTCCAACATGGACTGCCCCGTCATTCTCTCCCCTTGTTAAATCATCCCTCACAATTCGCACTCTCCTCGGCAAAAACTCATATAGAATCCAAGTAACTTACATTTAACACCATTTAACCATTGCCGAATGATGTGCCAACCGTGAGGGTTGAACCCACAGATAAAATTTAACCCAAATCACCATTCCACAACCCCATTCACTCCACTTTCACTCGAGCCTTTCTCCTAACCCCCTAAAAAGTTGAACATATCTCCATCACACAACCGCACATTTTTCCAACACACATCACATGTTCTCCCAACACACCAACTGTTCTATAATAGGTACACACACCACACTCTACTGAACACTCAATCTACCAAAAATGATCATTCTAAAATATAGGTCCACACATCACAAATCAACCAACACACCATTATCCAACACCCCACATCACTATTCAACATCCACACATATCACAGATTTCTTGTCAGACATTTTATCATTTTTTTTTTTTATCTTTCCCCCCAAAAAGAACAACCGACACAACATCAAACCAAAATGCCACATCACCTACATCAAAATACAAAGACATCAACATCAAAATCAACTCAAACCAGTGTGCTAGATGGCACCACATGCCAATGCCCACTGTCAATCTGCATTGCCCCCTAACATTACCAATGCTAAAAGAGAACTAAACTGAAGCATTGTCCAAACCGGTCATCATGCATCAACATTTTACTGCAGGAACCCCCATGTTCCCAATAACCAGGGCCTTCTTCCTAAAGTCAACGACACAGCCATAAGCGGACAGAAAGTCCGAGCCCAGTAACAAATCCTGAACCACCGGGGCTACAACCATGTCTCCACAACAGTTAAACCCTGCAATGGAAAGGGGAACCTGTCGAACCAACATTCCCATACTGGCCGTACCCTGAAATGCACCAGTTAGCTTAATGGGAGTGGATGACAGTCCCATTAGCCGTAACTTTCCAAATAATTCCGGACTCATCACTGTTACCTGAGAAGCAGTATCCACTTTCGCACTCACTGGAACGGACCCGACCCTGACCGGAACTACCATTGCCCCCTTCCGAGCCCCAGACACGGTAACGCCTCTAACGGCAGCAGTCGACCCGGCACAATCTGACAAGGAAGGTCCTCCCGTGGTAACCAACCCATCAAGATTAGTGCGAACGGGGCAACTTCGCCTTATGTGTCCTAATTGGTGACAAAGATGGCATTGTACTTGGGGACATCGGAAACTCTATGCCCATTTTTCCCACACGAGTAACAGGTAACTCTGTTAATAGGGGCTTCACTGGCTACCGGTAGCTCGGGAGAATTAACAAGTCTCAATCGAGACTCACCCCGACCCTCCCGAAAAATATCCCCTCCCACAGACTTAAGTTCCGTGGAAACTAGACGGACCTCTGCTACATTCAAAGCTTGATGATTATACAGTGAGGCGTTGACACATGTCAACGCATCCTGAATATTTCTGGGGTCTTTCTCCATAGCAAACAAAACTATAGCCTGTGGTTCATGACAACCTTTGAAAAATTGCTCCACAGCTATCGATTCGACTAACTCACGTGGAGCCCCCGGATAACCCTTCACAGCTAAATGAAGACACCTATCAGCAAAATCAGCCAAAGTGTCATCGGCCCCTCGCTCCTCCACCTGCAACCGATGTCGGATTGCTTGAGGAGGCTCGAGATCGCCATACCGTTTGTCTAAGGCTTCAAACAGCTCATCAAAAGAATTACAAACTGCTTTCGGTAAGAAAGAGTAATACTCGATGGCCTTGCCATGCATGCACTCAGTCAAACGCTTCAGAGATTTTGCCTTGCTCCACTTTCGATCTTGAGCTTCTAATTCAAATTTAATCTTAAACGGCGACCAACCTTTGGTATCGCCAGAAAAAACTAATGTTTTCGGAAGTGGACGGCTGCTACTTCGTGTAAAAGGTGATGCCGAGGGGCTCCGGCCACGTGATGTTAAAGGGCTACGGCTACACCAGCGTACTGTTGGAGGACCACGGAGAAGTCGACGCGATCTCAAACTCTCTTTATGTTGCCGGATAGGCTGCGAAACATTTGACCCTATTAACTTATTTCCCTTGTCCTCCTGACCAGGAGCAATGCCAGAATGATCAATGAATGGAGAGGAATGACTACCTTTGTGCTCCTCCCCAACCTTACTATGTGAAGGGACGAAAGGGTCAGAGATGGGCACAGAAGTGTGCTCCACCCTCTGATGATGCTCTGACCCCTCGCAAGCCTTCACCACCCCTGTATGCGTATAAGATGCATACTGGACACCCTCACCAGCATTGCATTCCCTACCCCGCAACCCCGGCGTTTGCACAACATTGACCGTAGACAAACTTTCCTGCTCAACGTTACCCGTTGACAGCCTAACAGCACTGCCATCAGTCTGCACTGAACTAGCATCAGCCCCCATCCCTCTAACCATTGGACTACCGCAGTCAATGCGTTCAAGTGTGCTTATTCAACTCAAACTCATCAGGAAAAATGAAAAAGAACAAGACCCTTCAAAACAAGTGCATCACGCGTTACCGCAGTCAACGCGTTGTTGCAACTTCCCTGTGAAGTCCAAAAACTAGAAACAAACCAAGCCAAATAAGATACAAAATAATCGCTGTCTCTAGTGGCCCAGTTAGTGCCTTAGGGCTCAATAGAATTTGAGTTGAATACCAAACAATTATCAAATGATGTCCATCAATACCAAATGAGACGGAGTTATCAACAATCAAAGTATATTTTCCCCCCAAAAGATCAAAATTCACCTAGCTGGCATTTCCAAATCACCAACTCAATTATGGTTGCGTATTTAATAAATGCTTTTCAAATGTTCCCAAAATCAACTGGTGTTGCCCAACAATACCCGATTACACTCTAATCGGGTGCAATGTTGATGCTACACCAATTGTTGTTTTTTTCAACTAAATGTAAGAGTGTGTTTTAATAAACACTAATCACTCAACCAAAATCAGATGGTGTCACTTGACACCACCAGACCACAATGTAATTGAGTGTAGGGCCGATATGTCAACACTCAAAAGAAAAATTTTAATTTTTAATTTTTTTTTCCAAAGTAAACCCAAGGATGTGTGTTTGAATAAACACTAAACTCTCAATCAAAATCAGATGGTGCCACTTAACACCACCAGACCACAATCAAATTGAGTGCAGTGTTGATATGTCAACACTCAAATCTCAAAATACAATCAGAGTTTGTGTTGTATTGAACACCAAACAATCAACCACATCCACCAGATCAAAATCTGATTAAATATGGTACAAGTTTGTCAACATCCCACCACCAAAATATTGACCGTTTATTTAAACTCAAAATAAATTATTCCCAAAATACTGAGTGTATTTCAGCAACACTGACCACTCACCCTTTTTACAGTGTAAGTCACCATTGAGTACACCATCAAGGTGTACAGTGTATATTGACCACCACTGAATCTGAGGTCACTTCAATTTGCACTCGCCAAATCAGAATGAACATCAGCGGTTTATGTATTCACTATGAAAACTCACAGGTAGCATTCAGCTACATGTAACACCTCACGAAAAGCCACGAAGTTAGTAGCCAAGCTAGGTACCAATATATTAGCAAATCTATTGAAACATTAATTTGAATGTTCTATGCCATGGCTAGCAAGAATTTCAATCAAATGAGAGAAAATCCTCCCCATCCAACGTAAGCACCAGCTAATCCCTCGCGCAATAGCTACCAGGCAATAGCCAGAGGAACTTGAAAATGAAATTGGGCGAATTCCAAAAATTACTAAATTGAACTCTAGCCGTAGGCCATAGATTTTCAGTCAATGTCCCAATCAAATTCACAAAAACTGACCACCGGAAAAGTCAACGTAGTTTGACCGATAATACAAAGTCAAACTAAATATTGCTATACATTTTAAGTCGACCACACCAGTGAAAAATGGTCAACAGAAATTGACAGTGCTATAGATAAGACAACCGTGCAAAACTATACCAGTGGCACAGCAAGAATAACCACAATTTGTCAACAGCATGACTGATGAATCCACGTACATCACAAGGTCATGCAGTACATAACCTTGTATCCCAAACTCACCGAACCACCGAACCGAAAGGAAATGACTAATCTGACCGCGTTCAGTCACTAAAACTTCATCCCATGCTCAAAATCTTCTCCAAAAACCCCAACATTACCAACCCAACCACTGAATACATGAAAAATATATTATGAGACAGGACTATGAACAAAACACAAAAATACACATATGGACACAGAAACAGTACCGGTACACATACATGACAACACAAACATTAACATATAAACCATTCAAATATTGCACCTGTCAAAACCTTTATCCCAACTTCTAATCCTAATTTTCCCTACCAAATATTATCTCAGAAAAAAAACCCCATCAAAATTCACCAAATCACACAAAACTCTAGCTAAATCTAAGGTGCAATATTGGAGGCAACCAGCAGGCAAGTCTACCCGCTACACTGGCCGTCTAACCAACCTAAACAATTACAATCCTATTCCTTTTTATTCCCGAATGTTACCCTTCAAGTTACTGTCGTTGTTGTTGTTGTTCCAAATAACCACAACAACGTGTCAGTAAACTCCCAAAATTTTCAAAAGGAACGCGAACTCAAACCAAATTGTAAACTGGGGTAGTTCAAAATAACCCCGCTTCACTCGCGATAAATTATATCAAGACAAATATTGCAAAGAAAGCCGATCTGACGAAAGAGAAGGCTATCAAGGGTCCAATTTTCGTCACAACACACAGACTGTTTTTGGCTCAAACACAAGACTGTTTTGGCTCAATTCACGGAACAATCATTGCCAAGCCATACGATATACTGCACAGAGCTTGAGAACTATTGCCGTATAATCATTAGTTAACAACTAATTAAAGTCTACGCACTTTCGTTTGGAAAATCCGTCATTGAACAGCTGTTCAACTCCCTAAAAAATGTGTCCATGCCGACGAGAGAAAAAAAATATTCCAGAACTTCGCTGGAAGCTCAAATTTTTCACAAAACCCCTTCTATAAAATAACACACTTTCAGTTTATATCGACCCAATCGTAAATAAAAGCCAACAAGTTTGTCAGGACTCGGAAATGAAGATTTTCACACTCAAATTTTCAAAAATGCAAAGATGGCCGCCGGACTGCACTGCGCCCAGTTCACTATCGAGCGAAAAAATGTCGAAAAATAATCACAATTCTACGCTTGATATTTTAACTTCTGATCACCAATTGTAGTAATTACAGCTACCTAGATATTAGCCAGTATAGAAGACAGCCTTACCTGCCGGTTAAAACCCTGAGAGAAGTCGTCTGTCACGTCTGTTGCAGTCCAGGTCAAGTCGTTCTCTGGCTTCTCTTGCAAGCCCGCGAGTTACTCTCATTGGCTAGAGGGCAATCAGCGCCCTCTACCAAGGGGAGAGAGAGAGAGGAGACAACTCTTGTAATATTAAAGCAATTGTCTCCCCTGCTACACTGGCCTAATGTTCGTTAATAGTCTGTGATATTCTATCACTGAAATGTGAGAAAACCTATTCTTACTACAAAGCTGATGGAACCTTTCTCCAACAATCACCATCAACCAGGACGTCTTTCCACACCAGACCATCCATCGTATTGGGGGGGGGGGGGAGACAACACTCCTTTGACCCATAGGCGATTGCCAAGGCCGTATCTAATGACGGTGTTAAAGGTGTCTCAGTTAGTAGTATATAAACCCCCGATTACCTCTTATTGACCTTCGGCCTTGGGCCAAACCACTTTTAGTCGGGAGGGGTGCAAGGTTGTTATGCAAACAATAATTTAACCCAAACGAGAGGTCAAGGTCACTATAGTTCCGTCACTTCCGGTCACGTGACCTTTGGGGCATATATCCCTCCGCGGTGATGCGGTCTTGCGGTGATGCGATCTGCTTCAGCGGACAGAATTGGGTCGAGTGAGGTGTCAAAGTGAGGGGTGGGTATATGTAAAATTAGGATTTGTCCCGAAAATATGAAAAGCGGAACACGGACTTTACCCCTAAAATAGGGGAAAACCCCTATCAACTCTATCCAAAAAGGGCTAATATCGGTCTCCGGGCTTATCGGGGCCTGCCTATCAAGTCATTCGGGTGGGTACATGTAAAATGAGGATTTGTCCCCTTAAAATATAAAAAGCGGAACACGGACTTCTATCAACCATATCCAAAAGGGTAATATCGGTCCCCTGGGCTTATGAGTGAGTGAGTGAGTGAGTGAGTGAGTGAGAAAATGAATCATCGGTGACGTCATCGGTACGAGTAGTAGCGAAAGTAGGCATTTTGGGGAAGCGAAGGAAGGTATTTGATGTAGAGATGAACCACTATTGGTCCGAATGCGTCGTGTGGGGTGTCATCTTGTAGTTCTCGTGGTGCAGATCCCTATTTGAGGTATGTTCACGTCATCTGTGATGTCATCGGTAACGTCATCAGTAGAAGTAGTAGCCAAAGTGGGCATTTTGGGGGTGTGAAGGAAGATGTTTTGGGGTAAAAATGGACCATCCTTGGTCCGAATGCGTCGCGTGAAGTAGCATCTTGTAGCAACGCCGCCAACGCCAAGCTCAACACTTCAACGCCCAGGTGAATTAGCCCAAAAACACTGATTTTCATGGAATTGTCACTAATTCATTGGAAATGCAGTGACGCACGTCAATGTCCGTCGTTACGCCTTAACGCCCTAGCATAACGCCTTCACGCCATGATATAGACAGATGAGAGAAAAACAACAACAACAACAACATGGATGACACATGAGAGAACAACAACAACAACAAGTTTTCATATAGTTTATTCTCCCAAATGTTACATCATACCCACGCTGGGGGAGCCGCGTTGGGTATGTTTACAATTCGAGAAGACTCTTGTCCAATCAGAGACCACTGTATCTGTCATATTCGTTCTTGCCCGTTAGATGTATTCTCGGCTGCTCTTGTCCAATCAGAAGCCGTCCTTAAGAAAGTCTCATCTTCGGTCATGTTCGCTCTCATCCGTTTGTTCTAATCGTCGTCGGGCAGTCCAGCATATCGTTTGAGCAGCATGTCCTGAAACAGTTGTTTGCGCATTCTCTTTCCAGGACCGCGGTGGTTGGTAGCCCCATATCTTCTTCCAAGTGACGCTTGATCTTCATGATGGACCTGTGCGTGGGGTAGCCTTTCATTTCAAGCGGTAGTAAGGTATACTGTTCACAGATGGCCATGACTGTTTTCCTGATGCAGGGGTGCATTTGGGTGAACGCCTGTTGTAAGTTATCCTGTCCGGCGTCCTCGATCGCTGCAGCGTGAGTATTGATAGCTGCTGTCACAATACGATCCCAGAAGGTAGGTTCTGCCTCACTTTCCTGGGATGTAGGCTGACTATCTGAGGTCAAGCTCTCCGTATCAGTAGACAGACTGTCAGCAATCTCTGTTTCGGTATCAGTCGATACACCCTCAGCAGTCTCTGTATCAGCATCCGCCTCAACGGAGTCTTCAATCCCATGTTTATTTTTCTGGTGTCGTATCATATCGTAATGTCTGGTGAACGTGCGTTCACACTCAGAACAAGTATAAGCCATGTTGACGGTTGAACGTCGAGTGTGCGTGTTTTGGAAATACACTTGCTTTCATAGACAGTAACGCCCGCCAACGCCCACTGTTACGCCATAACGCCCTATCTGTACGCCTTAACGCTCGTCTCAACGCCTTAACATCAATCTCAACGCCCAAGCACACTTTCTTAACGCTTTAACGTCGTTTATTGATGCGTTCGAACAAATGTTTCTTTTGTGCTATTGCTCTGACATACGTCGCTTTCCAGTTCATGCCGGAGGTTTTCAACATCGACGCTGTTTTTTCGATTTCCATATGAACCGCATCCATATTCAACAATTTCATATGTGTCACGCGGTCGACATACTGCTGACGTAAAGCCCGTCGTAGTCTGGGTGCCAATCTGTTATGGGCTAAAATTGCGGATTCCTTTTTCGAATACCCTTTGTGTTGAAACCTGTTTTCTGTGGCCCTCAACGTCTCGCCCATCTCGGCGTCTATACTTTCTTTGAACAAATCCTTCCATAGCCTCGAGTTCACATTATGTTCATTCTCTTTTACGGGTTCGGGTTGTTCTTCCCCGATTGGGTGATATTCCGGGGCTGATGGTATGAAGCGGACCCGCTGTATGGGAGTGGGTTGCTGCTGCTGGACGGGTGCTGCCAGGTGTGGATTCGGTGGATGGTGTAGGGGTATATGACGTTGCGGTGATCCCTCGGCGGGTAACAGGTGGGTCGTCAGCCGGCGATCTTCGGGGGTATGGGCTTAAAAAAATCTACGAACAGGTAGCCGCACGGACGACTTGTCGCCCCTGGAAACGCCTGCATGAAATG